>LOEQ01012523.1:22283-39286 GCA_001685075.1 Bramus lutescens
CCCCACCTACCTAAGTTCTGCCCTATCAACAGGCCAAGGCAGTTTCTTTATTTACCAATGGCATTCACAGCATACAGAGGGGAATCCCACATCAGAGAAAGGTATTATAAATGTCAGTGTAATAAGGACTGAGGCTTTCACAGTGTGAAGACATACTAGGGAACAGATGGATTCTCCAAAGGCTGTATCAACTACTTGTGGTATCTGACTAATGATAAATCATCTTCATGGTTCAGAGACTGGGTACACTGCTTCAGCCAAATAAATAGCTGAGCATCTTCAGACTGAAACAGCCTGACTCTGTCCATCTGCTGACAGGAAGCATCAAGGACACACAAGGCCCAAGAAGGTTTCTTGCCTGTGTCTTCACAGTGAGTAAGAAATTAAAACTATACTGCACTATACTACACAGAACATTTGTATAATGATTGAGCACTGTACACAGAAGTATGTCACAGAGAAATAAATTGTGAAGGTTCATTTTTCTTTTAATCTTGACTGGGTTGTAAAGAACCTAGATCATTAAGAACGGAATTCTGCTCTGGAATCCATGGACATTGCCTCCTAAACTTGGGGCACAGATGGGATAAAAGTGATGAAGGAGAAATTAGATAGCTTTACTTTATCGTGTGCAGCTTCCTAGACATTCTATTTCACATACCCCCCCCCATTAGTGATGGACAGTGCTGAACCTGAGAGCCAAACTTAGTCTTTCTTGTCTTAGGTTTCTTCCAAGATGTGTGTGACAAGTAGAGAGAATTCAGACACTAGAAAAGCAAACAAAATAGGTCTTCAGAGATGGCCCACTCTGGAAAGTACCTGCTGCATAAGATTGAGGACCTGCATTTGAACTCTTGACATGGAATTCATTGGACAACAGTCCAAGGTGAAGTGCTCAGCTTCAGGTTCATTTAAAAACTGTCTCAAAAATCAAGGTGTGGCATTGGAGCACTGGACTGAGCTCCCAAGGTCCAAACGAGGAGCAGAAGGAGGGAGATCATGAGCAAGGAAGTTAGGACTGCAAAGGGCAAGGGGTGTGCCCACCCAATGAGACGATGGGGCTGATCTAATGGGAGCACACCAAGGCCAGCTGGACTGGGACNGATTTTACTGCATGTACTGGCTTTGTGGGTGCCTAGTCTGTTTGGATGCTCACCGTCCTAGACCTGGATGGAGGGGAGAAGACCTTGGACTTCCCACAGGTCAGGGAAGCCTGACTGCTCTTTGTACTGGAAAGGGAGGGGAAGAGTGGAGGGAGAGGAGGTGGTAATTTTTAATAAAAAATAAAAATAAAATAAAAAAGAATTATAATGTTTGCAAATTAGGTACAAGGATAGTATTTTATTATTTTTGTCAGAATTTAAATAAATGTATAGTTTTTGTGATTTGGTTGTGCATGGGCCAAACCCTACAGGCACTGGCAACAGATAAGACTGTGACATTTTCTGTAGAGTAGTCACAAAAGACCTGCATATTCCCCAGGTGTGTGCTTTGTTTTCTTCTAAGAAATATCAGTTGAACATTAACCTCTGTGATTTTCATAATGTAACATTAGCTGCAAGTTTATAGAAACATTAACATTTCGGATAATTAATTCTCATGTAGTTACATTTATTTCTTGGTATTTGGTATGAGGAGACTAGTATTAATGCATCAGCCATGAGATGCTATCAAGGTAGGAATATTTGTGGGAAGTATATTGTAATCTTCTAGCTAAATATTTCTTTTGAATGTATTACTTGTAGAAAAATAGTGAGAAATCCAAATAAAACCTTTGATAGTCTACTTCTATAGATGAAAATGAAGTATGTGGTGATAATTTTCTTAGAGGTATGAAGTTGAGACATGAGGAAGAAAGCAAAAATGTTAGAACTATATTTATCTTTTGGTTGATTCCTTTCAAGAACAGCTTTAATACTTTATTAAGGTACCTCCTCAAGGTATATTAGATAAATAAAACTGTATATTAACAATGTATATTGTGATGTTATTAAGCCAAGATAAATAATACATTAATCACAGAGCATATTTTTGAGTGGTGGAAATATATTGAAGCTTTTATTTTCCTAAAGCAGTAGGATTATGGTTGAAGTAATGGCTGTCAAAACCCTAAGACAATGATAATTGTATCATTCCTTTAAAAAATACATGTTAGAGGACAATTGAATGTTAATTGCTTCAGAAAAGGAATGATGCTTACATTTGAAGGAAATGACCCTTTGGTTTTAATATTGATATTGGCTTTTATAGTAGAGAGTTGGCTTACACAGTCTCAAAGCCCCTTTGCCAATGGGGCCTTGGTCTTAGGCAGTGCATGGGCTTTGGGCTGCTTTCTTATTGGAGAAATTAGTTTACTGAAAGGCCCCATGTTCTACTCTGGTGATAGCCTTTTGGCTTTTCAAGCTCATTCAATATGTTTAAAAATCTAATATAGTTACCAAACATCCAATTCATTACAATCTCATTTCATCAAAAAAAAAATCAAGGTGTGGTCATCTAGGAATGCACCTAATGTTGACTTTTGACTTACACTTGTTTATGCATACATATGTATGCTCACCCACATGAACAAGTGCTCATGCACTACACCCACTCACCCATAACACACATGTACCATACACACACACATACACACATCATGAATCATATAGAAGAAACAGGGAGATAAACACACACACACATATCATGTGTCATACAGAAGAGACAGAAAGATAAACACACACACACACACACACATCATGTACCATACAGAGGAGACAGATAAACCTATACACATACATACACACACACATATATCATGTACCATACAAAAGAGACAGAGAGATAGACTCACAAACACACACACACACACACATGGGAAGAGAAAGAGAGAGAATACATGAAAGAAATTTTAGGAGATAAAAATTTCTATATTGAAAGCAAACAATGGCTGTTGAATATCAAATAAAAAACATGAACATGTTCATGAGTTTTGAACAAACATATGAGTAGAATAGGTACTTAACAATTGATGTATAATGCTGTGCATTTTTCTTGTGGTTTACATTGATTATACCGTATAATCATCACAATAAAATTGCAAAAGCTTTTCTTAACACTTACAGACGAAGACACTAAGAAAGAGTAAAATTAAATCCCCTAAATCAAACAACCTGACAAAGCTAGGGATTCAAACCAACCCACACTCTTAAAAACTCACTTGGATTCAATAGAAGTTTCTTAGCTACACGATTTGATCAAAGGCCCCTAAATATAATCCTGCCCAAAGTTACGTTGTAGGAGCTAAAAAAAAAATCTTTCTTGGGACAAAGATAGGAATGAGGGAAATTCTTGAGAGCAAAAGTGATACAAAACGCATAGGAGTGGCAAGGCACTCTTACATCTTGGAAATGCCTCCATTGACTGTGTGTTCATTGGCTTTCTTGTCTCTGTGAAAGAAGACCTGTAATGAAAGAACTTAAGGGAGAAGAAACTTATTTTGGCTCATGCTTTTTGTCCATGGTGGTAAAGAAGGCATGGCAGTGGGAGCATGGGGCAGCCAGTTACATAACAACTGTGGTCATAAAGCAGAAAGAAATGACCAGAAATAGTCTGGATTACAACCCCTAAGACTTTTTCCCCAATCACTCATTTCCAGAGAGATTCTTCTTCCTGAGGTTCCAGAGTCTCCCCACACAGCATTAGTTGTTCAAGCATATAAGCATATGCAGGATATTCCCACTCTCACTGTAGCAGACAGCAGTCAACAAGGTGGGCTGGAGGTCTTGTGTCAAGAGGCTATGTTTGACATTTCAGACAATTTGTCTGCGAAAGATTCATGTGCCACAGTCTTATTTTCCTACTGTGATATCCTAAGATTGGGGCCATGTTTTAGAAGATTGTGAACTTAAGGGAGGTGATTAGGTTTGAGATAGGCTTAATGGGAATCTCCCATTGCAGAGAGTTGTCCCTCTCATGAGACTGAACTAACTACAGGAAGCTACAAAGCAAATTTGGATTCCTTGACACACCTCTTGCTTCCTCTCTTGTGCTGTGTCCTATCTCACACAGGCACCATTGGCTGACTTCTGCCATGTTCTAAAGAAACCAGAAAAAATTTTAGTTAAATAGCAAGAATACTGGTGAGCTAAATAAACTTCTTTACTTAAGAAATAATTCAAGCTCAAGTACTTTTTGGCAACAACAGAAAACAGATCAAGATAACCCATAGAAGGAAAGAGAAATGGGAAAAGTGTCCCAGGTGAATTGTTTCTCTCTAGATCCCCCTTCACAGAACAAAAGTCATAAGCTGCCAGTAACAATCTTTGAGATCTCTGAACTATCTTTGATTCCACATCTCTCCCTAGAATCTAGGGCTCAGAGCAAAAATGAGCAAGAAAAACAAGCCTTCTTAGCATTACCTTTGACCTTGTTGCTTCTCTCTTCTGAATAGGACAAATGCTCATACAGCTAAACTCTGCACTCTGTGGCAACCCCTGTCTCATATCCCTGAGACAAGGCATCCATGGCCTTACTCATGCATGATGCTATTTCACCTCTGCTTTTCTTTGTTTGCACAGGCACTGATCTCCAAAATTTTATTTTCAGTGAGGTTGTCTAGGAAGGACTTGGCAACAAGCATTGTGAACAGTCTTCAAGTGGTTGTCTGTTCTTTTCCCTCATCCTCGCCGTAGTAGGACTTGATGTCTATTTCTGTGTAATCCTTCTCCAGGGCAGTCCTATACCCCTGGTCTCAGGGATAAATTCCTATCCTATGCCCTCATCCATACCAGAGTACCAAAGATGTTGGTCAGGGCACCAGCTCAAGGAATGGTGTCACTCAGACTTAGAGTGTATCTTCTCACATAAATCATAATAATCTGTAAACTTACTAACAGAAATGACCAGCGATTTGTTGCCAATATTTCAAGTTGTGACAAGCTGGCAGTCAGTATTGCCATCACTACACATGCTGATTCCCTTGAGCATCACAGTGAAGCAATAATTGGTAGCAGCAATGATGGCAATTACATCCTTGGCTACCACATATCTATGGTACATTAGGCAGCAGCCATGAATTTACTGTGACTAGGCCCACAGTTCACTATCTAGTTGGGTCTTAGAAGCAGGTGTTAGTGATGCCAAACAGGTCATTTGCTCATGGCAAGCCTTCTGTACAGAGATTACTGGCATATAAGTAGTCATGAGCAAGTGGGTGAGACATGGAAACAATATGTCCCCATGAAGTTTTTCTCAGTCAATTCTATTTCTTCATTCATTTTGTACTCCTAGCCTTGCGACATAATTTTAGCAACTTTTAGAAAATGTCAGATGCTGAATCAGGCACCTCATCTATCTCATGTAATTTTACTTAACTTGTACATATATCCATTTATGTAAGAATAATTACTCTTATTTATACCCATGAAGAAGTTTAGCATCATAGAAATTAAGTTAGCCTTATTCCATAGCTAAAAAACTTTTAGTATATAAATTAAATATATAAGTGAATTTAATTTATTTAAGAGTTGGATGACTTTATTCTCATGTCACACGTGGGAATAAAGTGCATGGATGCAGTTAACAGGACAAAAGGACTCATATTGATTGATATTTGTTGGTTTCTCTTGCCCCTAGAACTAGTTACAATCAATCCACTTATCTGTACAGAAAACAGGTTCAGTCATGACAGCCCTTCCTCCAGACTTAAGGACCCTTAATTGTGGAAAAATGAATGAAGTCAGGGCTTCACTAACTGCTCAACAATGGGCTTTTTGCCTTGAAGAAGTATGTCCCAAAGCCCACAAATTTACTATCTTCATTTTTAATGGAAAAAGTTATCACAACCAATTTAAAGAAGGAAGGCTTTATTTATAATCAGAGCTGAAGGGTGCAACCTATCGTGGCGGTGAAGTTGTGGCAGCAGGAGCTTGAGAAACCTGATTGCATCACTCCCATGGCAGGAAGCAGAAAGAGATGAATGCTGGTTCTCAGTTCTTTTGCTTCTTTGTATTTATCCAGGACCTCAGCTCATCAAAGGCACCTCTACATTCATCATAAGTCAGCCCACCACAGTTAGAGCAATGTATTCACAATTTGACAAGTTGACAATCAACATTGACCATTATGGCACGCTAAGCACAGTATTTCTGATTCGTGTTCATTCTTAGTGAATAAACAGCACTAGGACCAGAGTTAGAAAATGTCACTTTAAACCTCTCTCAGCTCATTCATTATGGATAATTAAACATCAATGACCCGCAGCTTTATGCTGTTTCCATTCACTCTTCGGAAACCTTGGCTGGCGGTAAGATCACATCTATCTTACAGAAGAGGAAAGTGGTGGGGAAGGATGCATGGTGGGCACTGGAGATCTCTGCTTGTCACAATCCTTTCTAAGGGTCTGCAGTCCTATGGGAGAAATGGGGCAAGCTGAATGTAGAATTTCAGCACACAGACCTGAGCACTCAGGCTTGACAGTCACAACCTGACAACTCCAGTGGCAAATTCAACTCCAGGCATGATGTTTAGCTACTCGCGATTCCTGTACCTTCCTCATTAGACCAAGAGAACACATCTTTCTGTACACCAGTGCTGGGGAAACATCTCTTCTGTGAAATGCAGAGCATGGCACCTCCGGCTAGTAGTTGCTCTATAAATAACAGCTGTATCTATTACAAAGTCAGCTCAGGGACAGGGGACATGGCTCGGTGAGGAAGCAGTATCTGTTGGCCAAGTTGAGGACCTGACTTCAAATCTCCATTACCCACATAGAAGGCCACGTATGACCACCTGTGCCTATAGCCCCAACATTGTGGAGGGCAGAATCAGGGGGAATTTGGGGGCTTGATAGTCACTAGTTTACTTTCAAGTTCAAGAGTTGCCTTCTCACACCTGTTGTTTGTCTCTAATTTCTGTGCATATTTAGGGGTGCACATACTCAAACACATGTGTATGCATATACGATCCATACATATATCTCACACAACACATGTGTATGCATACACCATCCATACATATATCTCACACACAGAAACTTACACACACATACACACACGACTTGGATCAAGAGGCAGCAATTCAAAGACATCTTGAAGGACCATGACTCTTGGGCCCCTTCTACACCTTCCTCCTGTGTTCTATTTTGGTGCCATTGATGGCTTCCCACTCTGTTTTCCACACTGCATCTAAAATATCTGTGGACTGCACCTGTCTTCTCTCAAATGTGTGTTTGTGAGACAAGAATAGATTTATTCACTTTGTGATTTTGGTGCTCAAATCAGTCAATATTTGAATATAATTTGTGTGAATTATTTTTGCATAATTGAATGAAGGAATGATGCATAAAAACTCAACTCATAAAAATAAATGAGGAAGCAAATAAATAAGAATTAGCACATACATAATTTATTGAGAGTCACAAAATAATCTGAGGTTTGGGGAGTTATCTCAGGTGATAAAATGTTTTCCTTGCAAGCACAAAGACCAGAACTCCATCAGAAGAAACTGGAAAGAAAAGTCAAGCATGTTAGTCCTGTGGTGGCACAGACAAGACAACCCCTAGAGCTTACAGGCAGTTAGTTCAGATGAATTAGTAAGTGCCAGGCCAATGAGAAACCCAGGTACTTTGGCCAAAAACAAAGGTAGGTAGCATCCAAGAACAATACATGCAGGCATACACACACACATACACACACACACACACACAAATAAATAAACTGAAAAAGTCAATTTAATTTAATTATTTAATTTATTTTTATTTATGAGTTTTGTAAGGGCATGAATAGATTTATTTACTCTGTGAACTTTGGTGACAAGCTCAGTCAACAATAGAATGTAATTTGCATGAATTAATTTCTGCATAATTGAATAATGCATAAATAACTGAGCACATCTAAAATATATGAGGGAGCAAATAAATAAGAGAGCTGATAAATACGTGAATAAATGAGATATTAATAAGAATTTGAGAAATTTGTGGGTTAATAAAGAGGAGAAGCATGAAAACATTATAAGGCCCTTGCCAGAAAATCTCACTCAGGCTCCCTCTCCTCATCAGTGTGCTTGGAATCAACAGGCCATGCTAAATGGATATCTAAAAGGAATTTCTCTAAGTGGCTGTTAAAATTCTTGGCGATTTGAAGGTGACAGTGCTTTAATTTCAGGGTAATGCCACAGCTTTATGACTTCGTAGTTTTGTTTAATGGCTCAATTTAGCAGGAGATTATGCTGTCTGCTACTCACCCAGAGAGACCACTTCAAAGCCGAGACTTCCCCACATGGCATTAATATCTACTGCTGGACTTAACTTGAGAGACAAGCCTTCTGGAAGCCCTGTGTGGCCCACACTGCGGATAACAGTATAAAGCATAAAACTCTGCTTCTTCTATCTGGTGGATGGCTGTTCTTGAGCCCTTTGGAAAACCCTTCATTACAGAAGTCAAACCGCCCCTCTGAAATGTAAGCCACAATACAAGTTGGAATGATACAAACAAGCAACAACACTAGTATTATTCCAAGCAATTAAACTGCAACTGAGCTGTAGTACATACGTCACCCATGAGTGAGTCTTCATGAGAAAACCCATTTTCAAACTTCTCCCAGGATGAGTTAAACCCACTGCCAAGAGGGCACTGGTCCTGCTTTCAGGGAAGGTGAGGAATGCAAGGCAGGACAAAGTCAGAGAAAAGTAAAAAAGGCATAAGAAGGGAAAAGAGTCCCTCACTGTGGAGTCTGATTGATGCTTGGAGAAGCCAGAACTCCAGGACAATAAACAACTGAAGGAAGCCTTTCTTTCCTTCTGCTGAAAGTTCAGTGTCCCAAGATTCTTAACAGAATCACTCTGCAACCCTAGCATCTCTCAGGTTAGCTCTTTAGATTATAATCTCCTTCAAGAAATATCTATAGCCACTCTATAATCTCGGTTATCAAAAGAGAAAAGTAGAGAGTGTCTGTGAACAACCCTTCCAGATGTATCCTGAGAGTTCCTAAGTAGTTTATATGGCCAATGTTAAAGCGCTTGGTGGTTGCTCTCCCTGAGAAGTCCAACTCACACCTGGGTGTGACCTATTCTTTTCCTAGCACCTCTCTCTCTCTCTCTCCATTGATGTGGAGTAATCCTTTCATATACTCTGAAGATTTGTCACTTAGATTGGTTTAATAAAAAGATAATTGACTAGGCAGGAATTATAGATTGGGCAACCAAACTAGGAGAATGATGAGTAGAAGAAGCACAGAGTCAGGAGATGCCAGTCATCTGCCAATAAGGTAACAAGCCATGAGCCATGTGGCAAAGAATAAATAAGAAATATGAGTTAACATAAATGTAAGAGTTAGCTTGTAACAAGCCTGAGTTATTGACTGAGCCTTTATAATTTATATTAATTTTCCAAATCAGTTTCTTGGGAAGTGACTGCCAGTTTTTTGGAAACATGAGGTTGGGACAGGAAAACTCTGCCTACACTCAATAGTTAAAGTCAATACTAATATAGCATTCCTAGGCTCCAGAGATATGGCTCAGTGGGTACAAGCACTTGTTTTTAAATTTAATTCCTGGGATACACATGGCAAAAGGAGAAATCAGACTGCTGAAAGCTGTTCACAGACCTCTACACCTGCACAAACATAACATACACACAAGTACAACAGATGCAATGAAAAATTGTTCCCCAAACCCAAGACACAGACAGAAACAGAGACTAAGGAAGAAATAATTGAGACACAATCTCCAACAATCCAAAAATTTGTCATTTTTTTCTTTGTAGTAAGAATGTCTGAATAGTCAGCTTTCTTCCCTGACTTCTAATTCACCCAAAGCAGGTGTGATTTTTTAAAAACATGGATTTTGGTATGGCATATTTCCATTTAAAAGTCTGATGATGTAAGTTCCAAGCTTTTATCTATGGTTAACCATGTCAGAATGGCATCATTGTGAAGATGTGACAATTGTCCTCATCTGTTGAGGCGCTTGAACACTCTACACTCACTGCAGACTTTGAATAATCATATTGTTGTATATTATAAATATTTTGTGTCAAAATCAAGTCATTTGCTCAATATACTTTGTCCAGATTCTTGTTAACAGTTTGCTTGGTCTTGCTACCTGTTCTGAGGTAAATGGCCTAACATATAAGAAACATCAGAGAGTGGCTGTCACAAAGCAGTAGTGAGGGGAGATTGATATCTGTTTTGTTATATGTAATTTTGCTATGTGAAACTTAAAACCTTCCTTTTCATTTAGACAGAAAAAGGAAGGTGATGTGGGATTCCCCTTTGTATGCTGTGATTGCCATTAATGCATAAAGAAAGTGCTTTGGACCTATAACAGGATAGAACAGAGGTAGGCATGGAAAACTAAACTGAATCCTGGAAGAAAGAAGGTGGAGTCAAGGAGAAGACATATAGCTCCACCAGAGACAGATTCCAGAACTTTACCTGGTAAACCGCAGCTTCGTGTTAATACACAGATTACTAGAAATGGGTTAAATCAAGTTGTAAGAGCTAGTCAATAGGAAGATAGAGCTAATGGACCAAGCAGTGATTTAAATAATATACTTTCTGTGTGGTTATTTCACGGCTGGGCAGCTGGAACAAACAGGCAGCCTCCTACAACACCTTTCAGTGGTGGTGAACAGAACATTTCTACCCTGTAACCATAAAAAGCTTGAAGAACTCTTTTAAGGATCTCAGCTTGAAACAAACTGGGATTTGTTGGTTTATCACAGAAAAAAATCAGTACTAACCAGTCTAAAGCAAAGTTGGTGGTTTTATAATGAATCTCTCTTTCTCTCTCTCTCTCTATCTCTCTGTGTGTATGCTTGTATACACATTTACACGTGGCAGTATATGCACGCATAAATGTGCATGAATGTGTGGTGGCCATAGGCAGATGGGATTTTATTCCTCAATATTATTCAATCATGTTTTAGGAGACAGTCTCTCATTGAATCTAGGTTCATTGATCAGCTATATTAACAAGAAAATTAGCTCTAGGGTTCTGCTTTTTTCTGCTCTTCAGGAATGATATTGCTTATTTGTATCCACTCTGGTTTCTATGCGGATAGTGGGGGTCCATCCTTAGTGTCTATGCTTACATAACAGAGATATTACAGACTGAGCCGTTCCCAGTCACAAATATAAAAATTTCTCCTATATTCCCAATGGCTCATCATCACTGTGTAGAGCAGTGGCCTAGCACATATGAAGACCCAGTAATATCAGTTCTTGTATTTCTATGACAGAAAACACTAAGCACAGAGAAAATGTCTCTGTTCCAGATAGCTGTAGTTGCTCTTCTGTTTCTACTACTCACTAGCGTTATTAATGCATTTATGAACTAAAACAATGCCATTTTTTTTCAGTCATGTCTGCTTCCCCGGGTTAATACTTGATATGTCCGATATATGGTGTCAACTCAAACGACAGCTTTGTCAACAGTTATTTTATGTGTGTTTATGTGTATACATGTGCACATGCATGCACATGTGTGTGGATGCCAGAGTAAATCTTGAAAACTGTTCTTTAATATATACGCTGTCCACCTTGTTTATCTGTGACCAAGTCTCTCATTCCCCTGTAAATTGATGACTGGGCTAGACTGATAGACTAGTGAGCCCCAAGATTAACCTGACTCTGCCTCCCCAGTGCTAGAATTATAATCAGGGGCCAGCAAAGCTGGATTCTTTGCAAAGGTATTAGAGATCAAAACTATATTCACATGTTTGTAAACAAGCATTTTACTGATTGTACTGCCTTATTGGAATCTTGAAAACAGTAATGTTACAATGATGACTAGACAACTGATAATTAAAAAAGAAATTGGAGACTTTGGCATATCTTATTCTTGTGTCTGTCTTTGGTATAGCAATAGAAAGTGCACATTCTTTCTGTTCTGTGTACCCTCACATATGTGTAAATATGTGTGTGCCTATATATGTGTATATGTTTTAAGTATGCATATGTGCGTGTGTATTGTGTCTTTACGTATATGCTTGAGTGTGACAGCATATATACGAGTGTGTATGTGTGCACACATTGAAAGTAGATTGCTTGGGAATGCAGTCAGTAGGAAAATGCCAGCATAAAAACGCATTATAAATATCATTGCACAAACTACTAGGCTCTGCTTGGTTTGCTCTTTATTATCTATGTCCAACACTGGTAGTTGACTCAAAGCATGAAGAGAAATAAATGCCCATAAGTGTCCCTTTCTTACATTCTCAATAACTTTCATTCACCCTTTTCTCACAGATAGGTGCCCAAGGAATAACTCGCAGCCACTACTTTAACCAGAAAGCAAGGCTAACGGCTGAGGCCAAACTCAGTGGACACAGTTCTTTCCTGCTGTCAATAGCTGGAATGATAATCCATTACATGCAATCACCCTTCACAGTTATGTCTAGAAATATTGAAGAGACCTCAATCACAATCATCTCCCTACTCCATTATGCATGCTTGGATGGGTTTGAATGAAAACCGAGGCTGCTGCCAAAGCAGAGAGGATTGGAGTATCATAATTGCGAGGGTGTAAGACTGACGAACTATAAAGATGCCTTGCAAATGGATTAGGAACTGTTTGAGAATGAAGAACAAGTTTGGCTGGAGATTTGTCTTAACATTTTTTTGAAAATTTGCTGTAATGCCTGTCTATTGCCCTACATATGTGAAACTGGCATTGACTCTATTGAGATTGGAAGGGAATGGGTTCTGTGAGTGACTACACAAACAATTTTGTTGGAATTTACTAAACAACAGAAAAATTGTGCAGTTTAGAAATAAATACACTTAATAGGTAGCCAAATGTATGTTAACATTAAAATACACAAACTAACTGCACACCGAGACCTAAGGAAAATGTGCAACAAGTGCCCGGACTGACTGCAATCTGAGTTCTTAAGAAAATGTGGTCAGAGATTCTCACTCTTCTAATTGTGCTTCATCTTTATTAGAAGATAAAACTTCTCTCCAGACTCCTAAAGTCTTGTAAATAACATAGCCATTTAGAACAGGTGAACACTTTATTTTTTATCTCATGGTGAGAATGGACACAAAGCTCTCAATTGTATAGACATCTGTGAGCATAATGGAGAGCTGATTCCTCAGTCACTACATAATATCACTTAATTGTTTCAAGACTGTCTGATTTAGAATAATTGAGATTTCATGTATATAAGGGTTAATACTAACTGCCAGCCTGGCAGACTCTAGTCCTTTTTACCTAGGACTCTGAGCACATCTTGGAGGGACTTTTTATTTGGGATGGACTTCAGCTAGGTGGAAAGACCTCTCTTAAGCATGGATGGCACTATTGTATGGACTGGGATCCCAGCGTGAACAGAAAGGATGAATCAAGGAGTAATCTAGTATCCACCTCTCTCTGCTTTCTGCATATGGATGCAATGTGGCCAGCTGCCTCATGTTCCTGCTGCCATACTTTCCCCACCATGATGGCCTGGATCTTCAAACTGTGAGCCAAACACACCTTTTCATTTTTCCTCTCTTCAGTTGTTTTGTCTGGTATTTTGTTACCACAACAAGAGAAAGATTTGTTCCAGCATATATACTGAGATTTTCACATTAGTCTTGAAAGGCAAACAGTTTTATCATTACTTTACTAACAAGGAAACCAAATCTATAGCTATTAAATAACTTGTCCAAAGTTGCATGGCTATAATCTTCAAGAATTTGAATTTAAGCTCTAGTGAAATCCAAAACATATTCCACTCTTGTATCTGTTGGGCAGTGAAGAATTTATAGGAAGGACTTAGAGCAGAAGCTGCAAATCCTAAAAACAGCCAACACCAGTTAAGACTGAATATTGAGTCTGTTTCTACAGCTCCAAACTGTTAAAAATTTAAAGAAAAGGGGCTTTAGTCTTAACATACACTGTACAAAGTAGAACAGAGTAAAGGAGAAAGAGGTGCTTGAACTTGGCAGTGATTTTATTCAAGGAAGGTGTTAAGAGTAGACCAAAATTTGTCACACTCTGCATAAGTCTTTCCATTGTTTAAACAAGGTGCCTGAGGGTGGTCTGTGAAGAGCTTTGTTTAGAACATCAAGCAGCCTGAGTGCCCACTGTGGCAAAGGTGAAGGAGGGAGGGAGATTGCCTGCTGATGGAGAAATCCAAAGAGACTAAGAGAGACCAGTCTGCAATTCTATAAAAACAATCTTGTGAGAATTAACCAAGGTTCCATGGGAACTCCCTTAATCTCTCCTGGGTAATACCCAAGTAACCTGCCAGACTTTTTACTAAGCCCCTCCCTCTTAATGTTCCATTACCTGTCACTGGAGCAAGCAATGTAATCCCTGTTCAGTACTGGGTATGCAGGTCTATGCCACAATGGCCATATATATGTATTCTTAATCAGAATTTAAGTCCCTCTTGCTTCTGTGGTGTGGTTAATTGAATGAGAAGGTCCTATATCCTCCACAGGCTCTGGAAATTGAATTACTGGTTCCTAGTTGTTGGCATGGTTGTACTGTTTGACTAGGTTTAAGAGGTGTGGGTTTGATTAAGGAATTCCATCATTAGAAGTAGGCTTTGACGTTTCAAAGCCATACCCCATTCCCAGTGTGCTCTCTCTGTTTCCTGCCTGTGGTTCAAGATGTGAGTCCAGAGCTTCCTGCTGTTGCCTACCATACCTTTGCTCTAGCATCATAAACTCTAATCTTCTGAAAGTAGAAGGCCAAAAAAACTCTTTCTTCTATAAATTGTCTTGGTCATGGTGTTTTTTCCACCATGTAACTGAGACAACTGTCAAATACTTTACCCACTGAGCCATCCCCTTCAACTTGCCTCATATATTTTAATGAGAAATTTACAAACTCACAGGAATATCTCTGTAAATATTGATGGCTTTCATAAAGTGTGATAAGTGTCAGTGAGTGTCTACACAAAGTGAGAGGTAAGTCACATGTTTGAGACATTCATTCTGGCCTCAGGGTGCCCACTAGGGCATTCAGCCTACTGAGGTGTGTGTGTGTGTGTGTGTGTGTGTGTGGCAGGTGTGTGTGGCAGGTGTGGGTAGGTGAGAAAACAGATTGTGAAGGCTTACTATTACTAAAATCTTCAGGATAGGTTGGCTATCTAGAAACTCTGGAGATTTGCAGTTCAAGTCCATAACACAATCTGTCAATTCCTTCTTATCTGGGGGATGCCACTGTACTTCTCTGACTCTCAGTCAATTGCATGAGGTTCCTCCACATTATTGAGGACATTCATCTTTGAATTCACTTTGTTAAAATGTTTGCCTTATTAAAGAAATACATTCACAGAGAGTGAATATGAATGACTATGCCTTGTGACCAGGTAGTACATTACCAGATTCAAGCAAGCTTTCCTATGTAGATAATGTACACTGATATATAAGTCACACTGGCAACAGTTGTCTATATTATATTTTAGGACTCCAACTTTGTCTATTCTAGATTCAATGAAACCAAATGCACAAGTGTCTGATTTTTGATTTCAGAAGGCCAAAACTCTATGCTCAGAACATGTTTCTGTTGTTTGCCCCTTAGAATGTCCCAGCCCAGTAGTTCCCTGGGAACATATTTTCTCTACATAGGACCTCTGCTTTCTCTCTCTCCCTCACCTATTAAGTGCCCATTTGTGGATATGTAGCAAATTTTTCTCTAAAATCCACCATCTCAGGTCCTTGAATTTCTTCTTTGAATTCCTGAACAAAAATCTGAAATCTACTTGCTGTAGATAGCTCTTGAGTTAGCTGAGATTTTTTGCACCTTAACCTCCCAAACTAAGCTCACCAGAAAACCTGAAAAGCTGACAAAGTTAAAGAAATTTGACAATTCCCCAATATTATAAAAGCACATTTGTATTTCATATTTTAGAAAAGAATTTGCAATTCCACAGTGTAAGCAACTTATTGTGAACACGTTATGCACACTGTTAAAGGTATATAAATAGTTCAGCATGTGCACACTGATAATCCCTTGTTATGGGTTACACTTGAACTTTAGGGCACCTTGGGAGTATGGGAACACCAGCCCTATGCAGAGAAACATGATAGTGATCAGAGGTATAGACAGAAAATATCACAAGACTCACCACCGAACTAAAGGACCAAGTTTCAACTTAGGAATGATTAACTGCCTCTATTTTAATTTCCTGTAAAGTTTGGTAGCTTGAAATGGGGTGGGAAAACAGACCTGGGGAGTCATTCTATAGCTTCCCAGATGGCCAGATCTTTAAGGGAAAAAGCTTAAAAATTAGATATGGACGGAGGGCTTTGGTCCTGCCTCAAAGTGATATGCCAGACCTTACTAATTCCCTATGGGAAGCCTTACCCTCTCTAAGTAGTGGATGGGGGAGTATGGGTGGAAAGTGGGGGGAGTGGGAGGAGGGAGAGAGAAGGAACTGGGATTGGTATACAAAATTAAAAAAAATTGTTTTAAAACAGTAAATTGTAAAAATGTGAATAAATAACTCAATTCCTATCTCAGTTTATTGGCATTTGTAAAGACAGCCAACATAATCAGGTCACACTATCTGTATGGCTTTGCTAAGTATTTCACAGCATCACAAGTCACTCCAATTTAATAACATAGAAGATTTAAGATTCCCTTTTAAAAAAAAAGGCTCTTCTTGATCATCATCATGGAAATTTCTATCTATGACCATGTAAACTATTGACTCAGCATCACAGCAGCAGTAACAGGCCCATTGTGGAAAATCTTCTTGTTAAGGGAGTAGAATCATTGGCCTCAGTGAAGCCCGACATTTCAGGGAGCTGGGTCAATCACACACACCATGGACCACCTGAGAGAAGGCAAGTTCACCTCAAGCCATGACCAGAAGTAGCCAAAATTGTTGTTCCACTTTGGAAATACTGTGCTTTTCCTTCCAACAATCAGCATTTTTTAGCTTAGTCCCTACAACCCAAGAAGTCATGTCCCGCAGCTGAGTCTTCCCACGAATGACCCAGCTTTTCTTTCTTCTTTCCTGTCTCTCTTTTTTTTATTATTTTTTATTAAAAATTTCCACCTCCTCCCCTCCTCCCATTTC
>LOEQ01012524.1:5812-25993 GCA_001685075.1 Bramus lutescens
CTCTGAACGTGGCTGACAATGAGGGCTGACTGAGAAGCCAAGGACAATGGCACCGAGTTTTCCTTCTACTGCATGGCCTGGCCTTGTGGGAGCCCAGTCTGTTTGGATGCTCACCTTCCTAAACTTGGATGGAAAGGGGAGGACCTTGGACTTCCCATAGGGCAGGGAACCCTGACTGCACTTTGGACTGGAAGTGGAAGTGGAGGGGAATGGGGGGAGGGGGAGGAAAATGGGAGGAGGTGGAATATTTAATATTTAAATAAATTATGAAAAATTAAAAAATACAAAGCTGCAAAAAAAGAAAGAAAAAGAAAAACAGCTTCTCACAACTTTCCATTTACTGGTGTACAGAGTCATGCCGAAGCCTGCTGTGCCTTGCTTGATTTTAATAATGTGAATAAGTACAGAGGTGCAGAAGAGCCCCTCAAATTGCTCAATTTTATATAACAAATATTTTATTATTAATAGGAATAGTTTGCAAATTAAGTGTTCCCCCAAAAGCTCCTGTGTTTTAGGCTCAGTTCCCAGTTCATTAATTTTCAGAAATGTGGTTGTTCAAAGGTAACTAACTGGTCATGTGGACTTGCATGTCACTATTTTACTAATCCATGAAGGTTTTATAATGTCATAGCAGTAATGTGAAGTGCTAAAAGTCTTAGGATCTGAGGCCTAATATGAAGAAGTATATTGCTATTAGTCATGTAATACAAAGGTCTACATTGATACAACCATTCAATAATATTTATCTCAGTGTCTTTTCTCCTGCTGTTTCTATCCTGGATTCCAACTTTCCTCAGGTCCATAAGCAATCAGGCTGAATAACTGTTAATGAGGTAAAGCATCTAGCATGGTGAATCTACACGAACATTTCGTCTTTCAGTTGTATTTTACAGGTCCCTTGTCACAGTGATAACAATCTAAGTAATTTGGGTATTACATAAGATAATAAATACAGAATCTTTTTCAAATAAAAATAAAACTTTAAAAAGGATCTGTATTTGGATTGGTTTTTACTTTATTTGCACAATAGTTGCATTGATACAAAGTTACCTTTCCCCGCCACACATTGTGAAACAGATACCTTTTTTATATTAGAATATATTCCTCATGTGTAACATATATTTTAAGATTTTACTTTTGAAAGTAAGTTTAAGAAATAAGTTTACCAATCTTCACAACTACAAGCCAATCCTTCCCAAACAAATAGGTCTTGAAATGAGAGTTCCCCAGAAAATTACATAATATCATGTTATTTAAAAAGATTAGTACTGACCATTCAAAGAAACCAGTGACGAAGTTTAAGTGTTAATACTCCCCCATGAAAAGCCAGAATGAAAATGTGATAAGTCCGGGAAGATAACCTTTTAAACAATCATGTCAGAAACAAGCTCAAATACCAGCGATGAGACATCTCAGCAAGCATAAAGCCTTCCTTGAATCCATACTCTGTTTGACCTTCATGCACATCATTCTTCTACACTCTGCCTCTCTACAACTGAATCCCACTTAGCTATGACTCAGCGCCTTATTTACTTCACTGATTGCTTTAAGCCCACACAAATCATCAGAAAGCTTTAATTTGGTCTCTATGGGCTTTCTGTGCTTCCCAGAATTGGTAACAAGGTATTTTAAATCTACCAGAACCTAAGGACACATGTTGCAACATCACTATTATTTGTCAAATAAATTACACTACAAATATAATTTTCATCTTCCTGTGCTAACTAGGAGAACTAACACTGAAAACGAGGGGGAGGCAAAATCATCTCCTGTGACATTTTTACAGTAAGAGCAACAAGAAACCAGCTGCACGATCCAGAGATTCACCCATAAGCCCTGCGCTGAGCTGCCAGAGTCCAGTCAAAGAGAGGAAAAGGGGATTATATGAGCAAGCGGGTCAAGATTATGATGGGGAAACCCACAGTTGACCTGAGCTAGTGGGAGCTAACTGACTCTGGACTGACAACTGGGTAACCTGCATAGGACTGAAGTATGTCCTCTTAAAGTGGGTGACAGTTTTGTGGCTTGGGCAATTTGTGGGGCCACTGGCAGTGGGACCAGGATTTATCCCTAGTGCATTACTGGCTTTCTGGAGGCCATATTCTATGGAGGGATGCCATGCTCAGCCTCGTAACGGAGGGGGGGGGGATTTGACCCTGCCTCAACCTGATATGCCAGACTTTGCTTATTCCCTTTGGGAGGCCTTACTACTTACTCTCTCTGAGGAGTGGATGAGTGGTGGGGTAGATGGCAGGAAGGTATGTGGAGAGTAGAAGGAGGTGGGAGGGGAACTGTGGTTAGTATGTAAAATGAAAGAAAAAATTAAGAAAAAAAATCCAGCTGTAGAGTTCCACCTGAAAAGCACTGTGATGAGTAAGTAGAATCAGAGCCATCTGTGGGGCAAATACAAGCAATAGGTAATTTTTCAGATAGGAGTGGTCCAGTGAAGCTCCATGTCAAGCTCAGAGTGTCTAGTCAAAGAAAGGCAGGAGGGATTATATGAGCAAGGGGGTCAAGATCCTGATGGGAAGTTCCGCAGAGACGGCTGACCCCAGTTCATGGGACCTCAGAGACTCTATGTAGACAAGAGCTGGGGAGGTTGTATGAGACTGAAGGAACTAGACAATATGCACGTGTACGATAGTTCTAGAGCTTGGTGTGTTTGTGGGGCCCCTGGCAGTGGGGCCACGGTTTATCCCGAGGGTGTGAACGGACATTTTGGAGTACATTCATCTGTGGTAGATGCCTTGCTCACTCTTGAGCCAGAGTAGAGGGGTTTGATCCTGCTGCAACTTGTTGACTCCCCATGGAAGGCCTTCCTCTTTCTAAAAAGTGGATGTGGGGTGGACTCTGAGGGAAGATTGGTGGATGAGCAGGAAGAGGGAAGGTTGAATTGTGGTTGGTATGCAAAAAGAACAAAAAACTTACATAAAAACTCAAAGAAAAGACAGAAGTGCTCTTCAAAAAATTTTTTTTGTGTTGATAACCAAAGATAAAATTAATATTTCAAACTGTGATCAGTATTACTAATATCCATTGTTATACAGACTCAATTCATTTTCTTAATTGAAGACTATGATATAATTTGGCAAATCATTTATTAGTTCACTCTTATTAAGATACATTCATAAGAGTAAAAGAGCATTCCTCTCATAATTACCACCTCTTGTAATTACAATACAATAAGCACAATAATAACGAGTATATTTATCTCCATTTTACACACGAAATTACTGAGGCTCAGAGTCATTCAGCATATTTAGAGCCAGTGAAACTTCCTTTTGAATATTTAAGACACATAGAGAAACATCTAATTTTATGGTCCATGAACATAATGCCTATGTTTTCCAACCAAGGTAAATGACATCAAATTTGAACCTTATATGGTAAAACAAATGTAGACTATATAAGTGTTTATGACATGATATAAGGAACTGAGTGTTTAAAGATAGCTGCAGTTTCAAAGGGCTGCACACTGAGAGTTAAAGGAAGAAGTTCACCCATAAGCCAGGACCCAGCAGAAGACAGTAGAAAGATGAAGTTAGCCAGCAAAATCCTCAGGGTAACTACTGCTCAGTAGCGCAGCATTGTAGAGAGCAATTACTGCAAAGGTATAACCTCACAGGTGCTCTGAAGGGTTTGCTAATTTGTTCCTGCTTTCACCTATAATATGTAATTTCTTATAGCACAAATGGCTTTTTCTATATTGCTTTGAAGAAAATGTTCCAAGTGAATGCTTCTGTGAGAATTCAATAAAACTCTGTTTAAGTACAAAACCTATATATAGCACTGGCACCACAAACTCAATTATTAATTGATAAGAACACATCTAATATTTAAAGTAAGAAAAGCTAAGAACCAGGTTATTCTTTGTTCTTAAATTAAGTAACTACCTCATTTTCTATCAACTGGGATATCATTATTACAGATGATAACACAAAAGAGAAATCATCTTTAGTTTCTCAGCAAGACTTAAAACTGTATTTATGACCCCCCAAGGGACTATACTGGTTGTGATTAAATGTGGCTTTTAATCTAATAAACTCAAACTCAGAGTTCCTTTAAGTCATGAATATGAATCTTTCACCAAGTGAGTATCATACAAGTTTGATTGAGAACTGAATTATGTAGCCAAAAGTCTGTACTCAGTGTGTACTCGTGGATTGGCAAGAGAAGTGGTATGCTCCAGTTATGAGCAAACTGGCAGGGAAAACAACACTCCAGTAAGAATGAAGGCAGACATATCAGCTTCTGCTAAACCAACCAGTCTGCTAAGAGATGATGCTCCAACACACAAATTCAGAGCGGCTCACAATGCAAAGCTTGTAGCTTATGACTGAAACTATACATCGCTCAAGTTGTAGTTATTAAGGGAAAAGGCATCAAAGAATGTATCTTCAAAACTATGATTGAGGAGCCTGTGAAAATATGCATTTCAATCTGTTTGCATTATTGGAGACATGTTACTCTAAGAGTATATTAGAGGAGACAATGGGTAGTCTTGCAATTAAGGAATAATAAGGAGAATCATTTGCCAACTCTATTAATATTGTTCTTCATATTACTGAATCTCATCTCCAAGTGTGCATGGGTTCACATTTGGGGGCTATTGAAATTGTTCATAGCTTTTCATTATTTAAAATAATGTTGCTACAAAAACATAAATCACACTATATGTATTTATACTAATATTTTGATAAAAATAAAAGCCTGGTGATTCCTTAAGCAAAATTACTTTTCTGCACAGAAAGTCTAAAGATATATCTTTATTTTTCTTTTATTATTAATACAGTTAATGCTCAAGTTATATACCCAAGAAGGTGTCTTTCTATATTTTAAAAGCCTGCAGTTTCTTTCTGTAAGTTTTAAGAACACTGAATCACACATTGTCTCCTCAATGTCTTTCATTATATATCACTGAAGCTAGTCTAATATTACAGTGGTACAATGTGTGGAATTGGAGAGAATATGACTGAACTTTTTGAACCCCCTAATGGGCTGTTATTCAATGGGAAAAGCTAGCCTGAAGTTCTTTAAAAATTTATGTGGATGATGCTTCTGTCAACTGTAGAACAACTACAATTTGCTGCTTCACTGACAAAGTGTAGTGATATCCCTTGTTAGGAATATGTGTATTTCTGACTTTATGGACCAGTCTTTTCAATGTTTCTGATAGGAAGAAAAAGTGGTGAATGAAATGTAGAAGATTTCTGTCTATCTTATACTAAACATCCAAGTATAAGAAGAAAAACCTAGAAAATGCAGTTGCTAAGGGACCTGTTTTGATAAAAACAGTTAAGGCCTCACTTGCTTATTACACCACTTCATCCATATAGATAAGTGAGACTTACACATTACCCTGATGCTCAAAATTGGAAGTCCAAGCACAGCTCCCTGCCATGCGGTAAGGAAAGAGGAATGAATGAATGGATGGGCAAATGAACGCAGGAATAAATGAGATAAATTAGCACAGGTTCTTCAAGTTCTGTTCTGGAGCCCAGAACTATCAGATTGGAAAATCTTAAGACCATCAAAGGACATGTTTCACAAAGCTTCTTTCCACTTTTATAAAAAGCAATGAACATCTGCTTAGGACACGACAGTGACAATGTTTAATCAGCTAAGCTTCCTGCAAAGCTGACCAGGGAGCTCTAGGCATGAAAACATCAAGCTCCCCCTTCACTACAAGCATCAAGAGATTCTAGTCATGCCAAGGTGAGCTATTCAGGGATACAGCTGCCTCTGAGCCAGCCATGCTCCTGTGTGGCACCCCCAACTCATCCTCCTGCAGCTAATGGGAAGGTCCTCACTGGCTCACTAAACTGAAATTGGTTGGGATGTCCTTTCTTTCTTTGCTTTTGGTTCCTGAGGAAGAAATAATTTAACAAAATGGTACAGTGCTGTAATGATTTTACAACAATCAGGCTGATGTCATTAACTAGAAAGGAAATCATTTTTGGTTTACAAGTTTTCTTCATATGCTTCTAATAACTTCAATTTGGAAGATTCATGAGGCCAATCCAATCGAAAATAGTAAAATTCCATGGACTTTTCAATGAAGCCATTTATATCTTGAATTCCTACTTGAATTTTTATCCAAGTCCTATAATAGAGAGATTGATTTATATATAGAAACACTAAATATTTCCATGAACTTAGTGTTGTTTATAATAATGATATACTTCATAGTGGTTTGTAAAAGTTCAGACAGAAATATAATCATGGTAGTTTTATATTTTCTTTAAGAATAGCCTTATTCTGACTACAGTACAGTTCTACCATTGTATACCTTATACTACTCAGATTTTTGATCTCATTTAGACAAGAGTAATTATTTGAAAAATCTTTAGTGGAATTTTGCTATTAAATATCAGTGCACAGGGATTAACCTTTCCAGAACACTTACACAAGAGAACCATCTTGGTCAGGGTTTTACATGCAGTGTCCAGTGAGTACTCTGACTTACTCTTATTTTCTTACAAACTTTCACATTTCATGGGCAGTAGTATGTCAGTGTCTGTCAAGAACTAATATGATTAGCTGCTATTGCTTTCAGTACAGTTGCCAGTGTATTTCACGTAAGACATTTCTATGTTGCAAAGGTTTAACCTAGAAGATCACCCACAGACTATGTTCAAACACTTCTTGACTTCATATTTTAGCTATGTGACCTCTCAGGTGATGAGACCTACCTGAAGGAAGGAAGCACATTCTGTGGCCTTTGAAGATCAGCAGCCCAGCCTTGGGTCCAGGTATGCCTTGCTGTCTTGGAAAGCTGCTTCAGCACTATCTTCCACTACCTAGAAAAAGGCTGTGCCCGAAGCCTTGCCCTCCCCAACATCATAAGCTGAAATCCTTATAAAATCACCATAAAATGAGTCTTTCAACAATTAAGTTTTATTGCTCAGGTCTTTTGTCCAGAGGGAAACAAAATTGGGAATATGTCTGTGATTTGATACATAGAGGAAAGAAACTGTAAATGAAAATGAAATGGAAAATGGAGCCATAATCCTTTTGTTCAAGTCCAACAACAGATCATTTCTTTATTTTCTTTTTTAAATTGATTTTTATTGAGCTCTACATTTTTCTCTGCTCCTCTCCCTTCCTCTCCCCTCCCCTTCAACCCTCCCCCAAGGTCCCCATACCCCCAATTTACTCAGGATCTCTTTAACATGATGATGGTGACAAGTTCTCTGTACTCTGCTGCCTCAGTTGATGAGGTGGCAGGTTTATTTTAAAATCAATCACAGAAAATCTAGAAGAAATTTCAGAAATGGAAAACATTTACAAAGGATAAATTAAACACCATGAATACGTTATGGAGCTATAAAAAACACAGGGTCAGAGTGCCTTTAAAATTTACGATGCATGTTCTGAATTTTTTGTTTTTAACAGATGAGGAATTCCATGTGTGAAAGAATATTATTGATTTATACAGAATAAGTATGTTTATCATCTAGACTGGAAATCTCCCACTATCCCATGCAATGAGTATTAATAATTCACATGAAATATGTACCAAAGCAAATACAACTCCAGCCTTTTCATTCTTTGCAGTATTTCTGAAATCTTAGACAAATTTTGATATTTCACTATACACACACACACACACATATAAATGTACACAAGTGTGGGTGTGTGCACAGTTGAATTTAGTGCAGTAACTAAGACTTACACCACTTGTCTTAAGGTCTTGTTTGCTTCTTCATTACTCATACCTGCGTGTACTATAAAAGAATTAGAATAAATGTTTCACCTTTAGGGTTCTGAGTAGCTTTGACTCCGCATTCAACATTTCAAAATGACTTATATTTCCACTAACACATAGCAACTAGATTTTTAGAAAGATATGGTGCAATTATTTTCTCTTACATGCCATCCTGAAAGAAGAAAATCCTGTCCCCTAGATATTAAAATATTATACAAAAAAGAAATCAAAAACAAAAAAGCAAGAAAAGGTATTGTTAAGGTATGAAAAATAATTTGTCCTTTGTTATTGTTGAACAATTTATTAAATGAATGTAATATTGATTTTTATAAAATAGAATAAGTAAAGAAAAAATAATTTGCTGAAAGAAATTTCTTTCTAGATTATTTTTATAACAACAAATTTTTGTCTCTGTTATTCACTTAGATGTTTGAATTAAGATTATAGTTGTAACCTGAGAAATATATTCAAAACTACCATTGCTCATCAAAGAATGTAATGTAAATACTGTTTTATAATAGGTATATGGATTTGTAGAAATTTACGTTACAATAAATGATTATCCTCAAGGTCCTATACCAGAAGGTGCTGAATGACATCAATCATTATATTATCTCAAGAACCAATCAGCAGTTTACTGATACATGATTCTCTATAATTAATTGTTGGCAATAGAAATATCACATTTCAAAAATTGACTCTTTGAAATATCTTTCAGTGAGTCTGAAAATTGAACTCTTGTTTCTATGCATGGTGTATTAGTACTTTAACATTCCCAGCTCAAAACTCTAATCTTAATATGGTTAGTTAAATGTAATTTTAAATGAATTAAATATAAGCTAAGAAATATGATTTATCTTTTCAGTGACAAATTTTTCTATTAGATTTTTCTCTTCTTTAATTAACAAATTTCCCCTTTCTTGATGATGCTATATTTTCAAGTATTGTACTTTGACAATAAAATAAATGCACATATAACAGAAAATTATCTAAGCTGTAACATTGTGTAAGTTATACAAGATTGTTAGAAATAGTATGTATATAATAAGAATAATATCATTGAAGTTTTTCAAATAATAAATTGATAATATTGAATTTTTTAATAGATTGTAAAAGTAAAGCTATGAAGAGTTAATCATTAAAAGTAATCATCTCTGATGACATTTTTGTTCTAGATTTCTTGATACTCTTCAAAGGAAGGGTACTTTTAAATGTTTCTTCTCATGAAGCCTAGACAGTTCCTATGGGATGGTTTCGAGCCATTTTCTTATGATATCATTGCAAATTATTATTTTTAACTAATAAAATAAATCCAAATCCGGTCAGAGAGTTGTAGCACTTGCGAGGCAGAAGCAGGAGATCTCTGTGAGTTCCAGGTCAGTCTGGTCTGAGCTACACTCTGACACTCTGAAACCCTATCTCAGAAACAAAACAAACAAACAAACAAACAAAAATCCATCCATAATTTTTCTAGATCCCAAAGAGTGACACAGAGCTTCTCTAAAGATGTAACTTATTTCAGGCTCACCACCAGCACCAGCACCATAACTGAACCAGAACATCTTGTTAGTATCAAGCACTGTCCAGGCAATCTGTCAAGCTCCTTCAGCCTGCTTGTCAGATATCTACTGGACTCCATCTGCTCATCTTATTTTCCTTCCCAATCTTCTTCCAGTGCCACAAGTTCTTCCAAGTCTCTACAATTCTGTTGAGAGACATTTTTGTTTCTAGAACTTAGCTAACAGCAGGATGAATTCACAAAGCAAATCCTAAAAGAATAACACTGCAGTTTTTTTTTTCAAAAAAAAAACCTCACCGTTTTTAATGTAGTCTTTAAAAATGGTATGAGAGAATTTATTCAAACATTGTAATTTTCTCCAATCTACTTTTTAAATGAAGGGAGACATTTAAAGCCATTAGTATATAATTGCATTTTTGAGATTGATTTGGAGAGAAGTTAAGATTGACACATACAGAGGTGGAAGAAAAAGTCAGTCAGACCTCTTTGTATCCTGCTCCCATCGTGGTCATGAAAGCACTAGGTGTCAAAAGAAGTCTGAAGCATTCACTGAGAACATAATTGTTAGAGAGCATACACTCTGTAAATTATCAAATATCTTCTTCAAATTCTACATTGCTTTTCAAACTCCTTTAAGGATTCTAATATTAGACATCCTATAAATGCGTACATAAAAGATTTTTAGCATATCACTATTTGAACTTAAAATTATGGTATAACTAATGTGAAATATTTGGATGCATTTTTAATTTGATCTTGAATCAATATGCAGTTACTAGAAATAAAATCTATTTTATCATCATTAAATATTTTCAGTTTTCTATGAAAATGGTTCTTTATTGTTTATTTCATTAAAAAGTCTGTTTATACTACCCAATCAGCAATAAACAATATTTTTTAGAGCACAGGTACAAAATTCAGTCTATGAAAAAAGTAAATGAATACACATGAGTCCTCTCTCAGACAATCCAAACTCCAAAATGTTACAATAATAGATATAAGGGGTACATGTTCCAGACACTTGGGGTTATTTTCTCATTGGCTCAATGTCAGTCTTTTGATACTGTTTACTGTCAACCCAATTTACTATTTCCAATTTTATGTTTGTTGTTTCTTCTCTCAAATTTGATTTAAATGTTTCACAAAACCAGGTCATTTGACTATATTACTCCGCCCTTCATTATCCTAAAAGTACAGCCACAAAAAGCATAAAACAGGCCAATTTCTTAGTCTCTGTAACTATAAGAAAACATCTTTCAATTAGTAACTTTCAGTAAATGAAAACTTATTGTTCATATTTCTAAATGTTGGAAGCCCAAGTTTGTGGGGCTAACAGACTCTGCCTACTGAGTGCTGGTTTTTCGTTCTACAGAAAGTGTCCTTGTATCCCCAGTAGGCAAAAGAACAGCATGCATACTCTACCTCCTTTTTAAGAGCACTAAACCTATATAAAGGCAGATTCCCATGCCTTCAGCATCTTCCAGATCACTCACCTCTTAATGTCATCGTGACCAGAATTGTGTTTTAGCACTGAAATATTGGGAGAAACACAAAAATAACCTATAGCCTTAGTAACCATAAAGAAATAATTCCCCAACTATGAGTATTTTACCAAAGAAGGGCATTAGCAGTTAATTAAATTATCAGACTCAGAGAAATCCATTAATATAAGAACTAGCAATGCAGATTATGTTTGTGCATGAGAACTATAAATTCAATATCATGAAAATCAGGAAGGAAGATACTAAGTTTAGGTTTGGTAACTTGTAGAAAATAAAACAGTACAGCCAGATTCAGGACTTCAGGAGCACAGTCAATGTAACACTGCTGATTTGTGGATAGTGTCTCTAGGCTTTCCTTGCAGCAATGCATTTTTCACATCTACACCTGAAATGTCATTGCAAGTTGTAACAACACTTATGTCAGCAGTAATCAAAGAGAAATCCAAAGCAAAAATTCTGATAGACAGTCATATTTTACTAGAATGTTTCATTCTATTGATGTCATAACAATGCTGTAAAGTTCTTGACTGTAAAATGTATGTGCTCTTTTATATCATATTTCAATCCCCATAATAACTTTTTCATATGACGTGCCTTCAAAAGTTGAATATAAGATAAAATACTTAAATAATAAGCACTCTCAGAGAAAGGTATCTAATTAGCCAAAACCACACAGAATGACTCCTACAATGAACTGCTGTTTAGTAATATAATTTCATGTTACTGAACAATAAAATAATATAATCAAAATAGATAGTAGATCATTGATAGGCCTTACCTTCTTGAACAGCTTGGAAAGGGTTGTTGCCATCAACGAATGTCACTGAAAATGTGATTTTCTCAGTCTGTAGGATTTCCTCATTCTGATTGAGGTCACCAACTGCTGTGCGGAATACCTCGTCATCTTTTTTAGCAGATTCATCAAAAATTGCTCCTAGAAAGAAAGGAATGTTTCTATTTTTAAAAAATATAAAAACTGTCATGACATTTGGCAATATGCCTAAGACACATTAACTTGAAAACTATACACTTTCACGTAAAGACTTCACCATATTTATGGCAGTAACAAACTGCCCCGAATACAGGCTCTCACTAAGCATGAACGCATCCTCACTTCTTTTAAGTGTAGATGAGAAATAGTACATCAAAATGTTGATGCAGGGGGAGCATCCTGGAGACAATTTTATATGTTCATTGCTGTTTTAGGGTTTGCAGGACAGTAGATAATACACCAAAATGTTCTAAGAAGTGTGCCAATCACAGATTGAGGAATTTTTCTGTAGGCAAATGAGATATACTTTGGATATTTACTATGGTCCACTCCCAGAGTAGACAGGAATTCAGATTCTCAAATGATCTTAATTGCTTTTGACTTTTTGTTTGCATTCATTTTTCTCCCCTATTTTGAATCGGGTTTTCATAGCCATTTCAGCACTATACCCAATACGATTTACATATAAGCCAGACATATGCAGATTTATGAATGGATGAGAAAAAAGAAACTTTTCTTTGAAGGATTAGCTTAACAACAGCATTTCCCATCCTACCTACTAATGATGACAGTGAGTGCCGCAGCTCAATCTTAACATTAGTTTGTCCATATTATATTAGTTAAATAAATGTGTTTCTACAAGATACTGCTTGATTTCAAATCCAATTTTGCTACTTGTGGAGTAGCAGGAAAATTGTTCACACCAGGAATCATGAGCCTCAAGTTTATAAACAGCACCAGGATGACCCTATCTACAAGCAAATCTACCTATGAGCAACATTAGCATTAAAGTCGATATGTAAGTGTGAAGAAATTAGTTAAAATATCAATGTGTTATTATTTTTTATGTTCTAATTCACTATATGGATGAATCTGGAGGGCATTATACTCATAAAATAAATCAACCACACAAACTGTTGTATGACCTCACTTCTATGTAGAATCAAAGTAAATGAGAAAAAAAAAACTAGAGATTACATCGTCGCCTAGGCATAGGAGTGAAGGCAGCAGGACATAGAGATGAAGGACGCAAACCTCCACTAGCTACAGACCTCATATAGGCACAGGGAAGAGAAGCAGAAAGTGCAGATAAATGCTCGAAACTGTCATTACTTGCTGACCTTACACAACCACTGGGAATGGAGGAATCAGGAAGCAGACGTGAAGGATTCAAACTCTAGTAATTTACAGACTTTACACTGGCACTGGGAGGGGGCTAAGCAGGAAGTGGAGGTAAAAGTACAAACAGAAATGATGAGGATCAGAGCAACATGGTCGACCATGCATTGGAAATAGGCTCTAAGAGCAGGCTTAGGGTGTTCCAGTATATTCTCAAAGGCACACAAGATTGACTGTGGAAGGAGAAGATAAAATTTTGCTCAATATTGTAACCACTTTGCTATGTAAATAAAAATGAACGCATCAATTTATATTCCTTAAAATAGCTGACAAAAGTATTTTAACTCAGAAAACATAGAATTAGAATTAACTTTTAATATTACATATCTCATTTTATATAAAATATTTTATGTTTCTATATCTATATTTTAATACTATAGATATATTTAGTTTTGAAATAAATATTCAGAACCAGATACATGCCACATCTTTGATACAGGTCATATTTCACAATGAGGGCAAGAACCCTGGTCTTCACTCCAGTTTCCTTGCTCAAAATGACAAAGGTTGTGACTTCCACATTGTTCCTATGAGGAATCACAATAGAGAGCAGTGCTTGGCCTCACTGAAAGTCTACAGGCCATTTCCATTTGAGCTTACACTTTTTAAATTATTATTAATAACATTTTATTTTATTCTAATCCTTCATCATGAAAGGAGGCATATATTTTAAACTACCTTACCTATTCACTACAAATAGTTGACTAATTCAAACAAGATTTAAAAAAGACTGATTCATGTTAAGTAAAATAGTGAATGACTACAGAGCTCACTAGATATCCAGCTGAATATATTTTGTTCTTAACTTATTTGTAACTGCAAAAACAAACTGTGTGTGTGTGTGTGTGTGTGTGTATATATATATATATATATGTTTCTCATTATATGTTTAAATATTATACAGTTTTTATATGCGGACTTAGGTATGCATACACAAATTTAATACAAAACACATTGTTTATATACACAAATGTGTAGATAAATGTAGAAATTTCACATCTGCAGTTGTGATGATTATGTATAACTGGTATTCTGTCCCCAGGCCTTCCTGTGAATGAAAGACAAAACTATGAAAGATATTATTCAATGTGTGAGTCAATATTATAATAAAGGAAGCATGATGATGTGAGGTCCAGCAAGTGCGACAGGTCAGTGTTATTTTTTACAGCTGAGATGGCTTCCTGCTAAAATACGATCTCTGAAGAGTGCCCTACACGAATCTGGCTTTCTCTTCTGACTGATCTTTTGTCTTTACATGGATTACACTAATCCTGTGACCTGGCTTCTGTAACTCTTGTCTTTTATATCCTGTCTACATTGAATATCTGTCCAATGCTGAATATATGAGAAAGACAGTGAATAATTTTCATTGACATACAAATGACACATGTCTTAATTATGTAATTATATATCTATTGAGTGAATACTCATATTTTATTAATGTAACAAAATAGTGCCTGCTATACATTTGATCCCTTTCTGTTATTTCTGAAATAGGTTAATTTAATATACCAGAGCTAGCTAGGAATATGTCTGAGCTGTTGGCCAAACAGTGTTGTAATTAATATAGGTTTGTGTGATTATTTATGTCTGGGCGGCCAAAAACAAAAATACAGTCTCCAATTGCATAAAGGCACCCATCATTTGGCAGTGTACATCTGCATAAAGCCTAAGAGCTTTTTTTTTTTTTAAAAAAAAAGGTTTCTAGACACACAAAAAATGGGAGTCAATTGGATCATGTTGGTACACACATTTTTTTTTNGAGAGAGAGAGAGAGAGAGAGAGAAATGGCTTCCTGGTTTGTACTGTCGGCATGAGGAGATGAAGAGCTCTGGCTCTTTTGATAGAACCTGCTACGGAGCACTTAAATGGAGTTTGTGAGCATAGTTCCACAAGTTGATTAATGGTATCATAGAATTGACACATCCCTGGAGCTGGGGTGGTGATGCTGGCTTATAGAGGTGGTGAGCATACCTCTACCATGTTGGACTGGGCAGAGCCAAAACGCAAAGCCACAACATAGTCCTAGCCATACCTGTTCAGCATTAAGAGAGAGAAAGAGAGAGAGAGAGAGAGAGAGAGAGAGAGAGAGAGACTCTGCTGGTCAGAAAATGATTACAAATACACAATAAAAGAGATTCAGGCAAAGAAGACCTCTAAATGAGTCACAATGTTGGATAAATGTAGATGGGTTTAGAAGAGAGAAAGAAAAAATAAGGCAGTCATAGATTAAAGGCATAAAGATAAAATAATATTAAAAAGTCATAGAGTAAAGAAAATAAGTCATGTAGCTAAAAATACACAGAGAGTCTGGATAATGTGTATTATTTGATTTTCTTTGGATTTTTTGACTGTTAATGAGTTAACTGCTGAAAATTATTTGATTCTGGTGGTGGCTAAGCTAAACATACATATATAGTTTTTAAATGTATCTTGACTTCAAAATTTGAGTCTAAGGATATGTTACTTTGGAAAATAGGTTCTGCTTTTGTTTGCACAGAAGATGACAACCAGTGAAATCTTTACAGTCTAATGTGGCTTGATGGAACAAGATGCCTCAACCAGTCTCCATGAACCCTAAAAATACTTCGTTCAGAAATAAGAATGAAGCAGTATGGAGAAAACAGCACACAAATTCTGAAAATGATTTTACATAAATGTTTGTTTTCTTTTAAAGGGGGTTGATTATAAGTGGTTAATGGTCATAATTAGTCTATTTCTAAAAATAAAATGTGTATAGACTGATTGATTGATACAAATTTAAGTCAGTTTTGCTTTATGAATATTTCTACTCTTGTTTAAGATATTATATTTATGCAGCTCATTTAAAATGCAATGTATTATTAAAAATTACAGATCAATAGTAATTTATAATAGTAAAACTAATTCTTAATTGTCAAAGAAACCCCAAATATATTTGTTTGGAAGAAAGTGTTGGAAGGCATTGGATTCTGAACAGAAGATTTCATCCTGCAGTCCAGGAAAGTATACTTATCTTTTTCTAAAGTGTGTTATGCATCCAATAACAGCAACCACAGCAGTTACCAGCCATTAGTACTAACCATTGCATGAAGCACGCCACAAATGTTATTTCAAGGAGTTTTAATGCTAATCCATTGGGGATAAATGGTGCTCACATTCACTGTCCTGGCAGCTCAAGAGAATGAGAACTGCTGCCAAATTCACAGCTTTAGTTTCTGACTAAACCTCCTGAAACCTACATGTGTCTAATGGTCAAGTGGACACACAAGCGGGAATTAGAAGATAACACTATGTTCATGTTAACTAAAACAAAATTTTTATACATAAAAATGTAAGACATTCTAATCTTACTTTTGTTTGATTAAATTTACTGTATTAACATTGCTAAATAATGTATTTTTAAATAATTTGGGAAGATAGAACAGTATCACAGTAAGTTTTATTATATTATATTGTGTCATATTGAAAAAGCAGGATTTAGCTAAAATATTGCATATGCAATTTTCTCAAACATTTTACTTATATCTTTTTGGATGATTATCTAATATGAAACATTCTCAAATTGGAACAACTTTCTTAATCTGTATCCATTTACTTCACATATGCCTAAGTGAATTCTGAGAACATGCATGCTGATAAATCCTTGAGATCCTTAGAATTAGATGCAGGACTTGTTTGTGGCTGACAAGCACTCTGTCACTAAGTACTTTCCTCTCATTGGTATGTCCTTAAATACATGATTCAGAGGAAACATCCAGTTATTCTATTTTTAGGAAATGTTCTTTTCAGAGGCAGTTTCAACTAGTAAAGTCATTGTAGAAGTCAGTCTGAAGGTTTCTGAAAAACTAGAAATAGATTGTATGACCCAGCTGTATCACCCTGGGCACACCTGAAGGACTCCATATGTTATTACAGAGATGCTCCTTGTGGCTCTATTAAAAAAGAGGTAGAAAATGGAACTGGTCAAGCTGTATATCATCTTAAAAATGTATAAAGAAAATATCGTTTACATACAAAACAGAATATTACTCAGCAGTGAAAGAAAAGAGAGCCATGAAATTTGGATGAAGTTATTTAAAAAATATACTCATGGAGGTAACCTAGGACCAGAAAGATAAACACAACATCTTCTGTCTTTGGTTCTTTTATTTTTTATGTTTAAACTGCAGCACATGTAGATGTCAGGACACTAGAAACAGAGTATTGGGTACAGATGCCTTACAGGAGGGAGGGTGAAAATGTACAGGTGACATGATAATAATCAGTTGAACACTGGGGTCAGAAATGTCCAAGCATGGAGAAGAATGGGCAATGGGGAAATGAAATGTTGGTAGAATGACTACGCAAAATGAAGGGTGTAAGATGCTGCAGTTATATCAAAGCTTACCATCTTCCAACTCAAGAAACAGCTTCATCAGAAGAGATAGTAGAAGTCAGGTAACATGAAAAGAGGGCAGTTAAATAGGCTTTCAGGGTTTAAAACGGGCATAGAGGAACAGGGAAGGAGAGCCCAGAGGGCTAGGTTGTCAAAAGTAAGGATACAGGAAGAAGCCTCATAAAAATCTTGTATGTAAGCTAATTAAAATATATATACATTTCACACATATATTGTTAAAATACATACATATTTACATGCAAATATATGTATATATTTGTATATATGTATATATTTAAATGGAATTTGAAAATAAGAAAACCATTCATAAGTGGACAATACTGTTCCCCAAAACATATGGTTTATTAAATGAAAATATCGGGGCTAACTGCAGTATATATCTCAACATTAATCAGAGAGGCATCAGAGATACTATAAACAACAACAATGATATTGTCCTTGGTTGTCTACCAAAACTCATTGAAAAGACTGCAGGACGAAAACATCATTCACTTTGGTTACAGCCAATCTAAACTGGGACACAAAGATCTCTCTTTGCTAACCATCTTACATGGTGCCAGAAGGTGCAATGCTGGCTTCTGGGAGGGAAAAGATAGCAAAGGTCTCACATAGTATTCAGTTGTGGTTCAATTATTCAAGGCTAAGACATCTTCCCAGAAGAGGAAGTGGAAAGAGGGAATGATCCTAAAGAAATGGCAGAACAGCAGTGATTTTTGGAAATGATATGGATAGTCCATATGGTTATTTGAATATGTTTGGCCTCCATAGACTCATGTGTTCAAATCCATAATCCGTAGGAAGTGGCACTATTGGGAAGTATGGCCTTGCTGAAGGAAGTATGTCACTGTGGCAATGTTTGTTGAGATCCTCCATGCTCAAGTTACACCCAGTGTTGTACACAGCCTCCTTCTACTGCTTATGATCAAGATGTAGGACTCTCAACTACTTCTCTGCACCATGTCTACCTGCATGCTATTTCCCACCATGATGATCATGGACTAAACCTCTAAAAATGTGAGTCAGCTCCAAATAAATGTTTTCTTTTATAAGAGTTATCATTGCTGCTGTGTGGTGGTAGCGCACAACTTTAGTTCCAGCACTCCAGAGGCAGATGCAGTCAGATCTCAGTGAATTTGAGCCCAGGTTGGTCTACAGAGCAAGTTCCAGGATAGGCTCCATATCTACACAGAGAAACCCTAGCCTGTATAACAAAAGAAAAAAAATATTTTCTGTGGTCATTATGTCTCTTCACAGCAAGAGAAACTCCAAGACTGTACAAATCAACTCATACTTGAAATAAAAAAGACTTACACAAGATAGAGACAACCAGGAGATGAAGAGATAGACCAACGGCTAAGAGTGTATACTGCTCTTCCAGAGGACTTGAGTTTAGTCTCAACATGTACAAAGGACTCAAAATCACCTATAAAACTCTAGATCTAGATAGCTCTTAATCCATTTGCCTCCATGGACACTAATAATCATAAGACAGACCTCTCCCACATATAAATAATTAAATAATAAATTATCTTTTAAAAAGATTGCACCAGTTAAGAACCCAGCATGAAATGAGGATCACCCAACATTTCTGAAGGAGTGATTGGCAGCTAAAGACAAACGAGGAAGATGAATCATTCTACTTTAAAGACATCAGGATGTAACCATTGGTTGGCTATTGATATCTCAGTGGATGGCCACTCATACACATGTACATATATGAAGCACTAATTATTTGCTACTTAAAATAATAATAATAATAATATAGGACATGAGGCTTGAAAGAGATAGAGTAGGCTATGAGGGGATTTAAGTTGGAGGTATTAATAGACGGATACACTAATCGTACATTGTGCAAATGGAATTTTCAAAGAAAAAATTTCCTCTTTATTAATATAGCCTTTATAGGATGACAATGCAGTAATCAACTTTATATATTAAGGGACTTTGATAATTCATTTAAAATTGTAAACATACATTTTTATCCAATTCTCATATTTACTTGATAGTGGTTTGTCCTCAGTTTAAATTGTCTTATAGTTATTCATATTCCATTAATCACTATTTAGTTTATACAGAAACATCATTATTGTTTTAAGTATAGCTAAGCAAGTTCAAGAGTGAATTGCCAGGATGATCAGGGAATTATGATATAGTATGGAAAGACACAAATGGAATATGAGAAATTTGCAAAGCATTTAAAAATATATACATAAGTGCCTGAATGAGTTATTTAAGTTTATATTTAACTCCTGTCAGACAAACACAATCTTCCCAAAAAGCTCATGCATTGCCTCACTGGTAATGAATAAACTTTCAAAGACCATCATTTCTGATAAGAAATACTTGATGACTTTAAGGATTATTGTGTATTGTAAATCAAATAATCTAGTTTTTTATAAGTGTTTTTTTTTCATTTTTTATTCCTTGATATAATACTCTGAGATAATTAACATGAGGGAGAAGAGGGTTTGGGGCTCTCAGTTAGAAGATGCTTTTCCTGAGCTTAAGGTATCTGGTATCCTGAGCTCAAGGTATCTGGGGTACAGGACATCCATGATAAAGAAGTAGAGAGCAAGAAATGCATGTTCAACTAACATTATCCTTTTTATCCAGTTCAGAATCCTAACCCAGAGCAGGACTTCCCATCTCAATTAACCTATCAAGACAGATCTTCATAGGCAGGTTCAGAGTCTTATCTTACAGGTCATTCGAGATTCTGGAAAATTGACAATGGTAGAGTTCTACTCAGTGGTAAAAAAAAAAAAATCTTGAACTTTGCTTGTAAATGGATGGAAATAGAAAACACTTTACTGAGTGAGTTAACCCAGACCCAAAATAGGAATGTGGTACATACTCACTCATAAGCAGATTCTAGCCATAAACAAAGGACATTGAGCCTATAAT
>LOEQ01012524.1:33725-45905 GCA_001685075.1 Bramus lutescens
AGTTAAGTGTTATGTACATTAATGACACTGTGTTTCATTTGCCTCTTAAAAGCCAGAAATATTTCATTCTTGAATTGAGGGGTCATTTTTTTTCCTGAGTATGAAAATCATGACCTTTTGAGATGTGGCATTTTAGATAGCTTTTTACTTTTATTTTAAAAAGCACTGCATATTGCTCCTGAAATTAAGTAAATGCTTCATAATAACAAAAATATTCTAGCTGCTGAGCCTAATTGCAAAGTTTACTGAAACATACAAATTGTGTAAAATCAAAAAGCACCAAATAGCATGTGAACCCTTAGAGGTTAAAGGGTTTCCTAATTCAGATATAGGATGGCTGACAGGTTAAACACTTCAGCTTACACTTCATCCTGTGTCTTGTATAACCCATTAGAGAACTCTGCCATCAGACCAGATATTTGTCATGTATGAAATAGAATTAATAAACTGCCAAAGTTTGTTCAAACTGCCAAAGAAATATATATACTCAATCTTCTACACTCTCTCAAATATGTAATGGTCAATTCATTAGTGTATGGAGGCAATTTATACTTGGCATATGCAGTGTGGGGAAAAACTTTAATTATTTTCTTTTCTTTAACACACATCAAATGAGTTTGTACTTAAGCCAGAAACAGTAATACAAATACAGAGTTGACATTAGGAGTAGAAGATGAGGAAGGTTTATAGGTTTTTTTTTACTTTCTTATACATATTTTATGTGTGTAATTATGCTACTTATTATTTTCCTATTAGTATTAGGCTATTATTGATTACTAGTTATAGCTTATTAGGATATACTCAGTAAATGAAATTTCATTACAAGAAAAGCCAACTGTTTAAAGTACCAAAAAACAGTTAGTTAATCAAGAATCTCAATTTGTTTTGAAAAAGTTCTGAAGAAATTATAGTGCAATTTAGAAATGAATACATGGCAAAACAGGTTTCATCTTACCTAAAGGGTAATATGAATTTGTGAGATATGAAAATGGTATCTAGATCACAAGGAGATGAATAGAGAGATGATATTTAGATATATGATATATAGGTAATAGATGACAGATACAAATAGAAATATAGAAATGATAGATGAATAGAAAGATAATAGATGCAAACATAGACTATTATATGGATAGATAATAAATAGATACATAGGTATAAGGAGTTCATAGATAAATACATAAGTTATGAAAGATAGGTGGATAGATATATCAATATTGGTAGATGATACATAAAATATATAAATGCATAAGTAGAGAAATATGACATATACAAAGAAGATGCATGCATAAATGACATTTATAGGGATCTGTCACCTATTGACAGATACATAGATGATAGATACATAGACTTAGATGGATTGATGGATTAGAGATGGATGTAAATGAAGTAACAGTTTGAATGCTGTCAGGTATGGCTTGGGTAACATATTTGTTCTCTGTGATGTAGTAGTTTTAAAAATGTTAATCTGCCCTATGAAGTTGTCAGCAGCTAAAATTTCTTGCTTCTAGTAAATGTGTGGTTTAAAGACACAGAAGATAAATTAAAAAATATTTGGATAAAAAAACAGCAATTAAAATCCTTTATTCACTATGTCTTACTTTATGCTCTCTGCTTTTCTATGTGGAAGCTTTACTTTTAGTGACTATTCTACCAAAATGCCATATAAAATTAATAATAACTTAATTCTTATAGGAACATAAAAATGGCATAATTACACATAATAAATAGACAAAAGTAATAACTAATAACATTATATTATTAGGATGAGATTTAAGACACGGGGGAACTAGATAACTTTTTGAAGATCTTGTTTCTCAAAATTATTTTCATATTTGTTCAAAATAAACATTAAAATACACATTAAGATATTACTCATTTTAAAAACAGTAATTTATTAATCATTCTTTGCTATGACAATAGCACAAATATTTTACTAAGAGAACATTCCTGCTTCTTAAATATAGATTCCCCAACTATACTGACTATTTGAGGAACTTTTATAAACAAGAAGAAATTATTCTTTATAGAACAAGTAATACATACTTTATTAACATAAAGGTTTAAATTGTTTGATTGTATTATGTGAAATAGCCCATACATCACACTCGAATGTCTGTGTGTTAAAGGTATGTTTTCTTGCCACTTTCATCAAGTTTATTTCCTTTGGCTTTTATGAACTCAAGTATCTTAAACTTACAGTGTTGTTGACTACTGTCCAGGGGTGGAGTCCTTTATGCTCTGTGAATGATCATCCAGTTTCATGGAGAAAGAAATGTTTGATATGTTGAGAGACACAAAGAATCAATTAACATAGTTACATGTAAAAAGTAGGACCCAAAACTGTAGGGATGGAGCACATTTTGTAACTGAGAGTTTTTGAGATGATACCTACATCCTTATCAATAGAGAGTGCTCTAGCCACAATGCGTCCCTCTTTCTCAGCATAGAGGTTTTATGTCTTTCTTCTCAACAATGGAGATCCCTTAAGTATAACATTCCCCTCTTAATCAGATTTAATATATCACATCAAACCATGAAATACTAGATGAGATTAAATTCAGTACATAAAATTGCATTTGTATGGAGTTTTTAAAGTCTAGACTTAATTGAAATTAATTTTGCTTAATCTTAAAGTATTTTCCTTTTAATGTGGGAAATTATTCCTATTTATTAGAAGTATAAAGATGGCATCTGGCTTTGCTGTGCTTATAAACTAGTAGAAAGTAAATGATAAACCCACAGTTTTTCAGGTGGATAGAAAATGTGATGGAAAGGCTATGTGGTGTTCAAATTAAATTATATAAATTCAAAGGTAGATATAAAGAAAATATTATGACATTGAAGAAAGTCATTTGATCTGGATTTTGAACACTGTGTGATTTTATATATATATAGAGAGAAAACAAGGTTTCTTACTCTAATTTTATGACAACACAATGTGTATATATAATAGTACAAATTAATCAATAAAAATACATTTTAGTTTTAAATTTTATGAAAAGCATAAATTGAGTTAATAAAAAATTAGGATGCCCAATAATAAGAAATTATTGTATTTACTTTATTTAGACCAAGACTTGTGGCAAGGTAGAGAGAGTTGTAAAAGTAACTGAGCTCCATGGATTGAGCACTCTGCAGTTTCACCGGCCCTATGCTGTGAATAATTTTTTGGCATTTGTTTTGTTACTATCTACTGCATTAAAGAATCTCTTGTCATAAGGGTTGATATATGCACTCACTTATGGGTATAAAGATAAGTCATTAGGAGTTGGTTTAATACTGTATGTAAATAGCACACTGAAAAGGTCTTATGATCTGACTAATCACAGGTCCAGGTCCCCATAGCAACACAATCATGGCTTGTATCTTGTTGAGTGGACCTGAAATCTAATTAGACAATGGTCTTAGATGCAAAAATATTGATGCAACTATTTCATCAGTAAATATATCCTGCCAGGATGATCACTTTCGTATCTCACATCATTCAAATCTGGGTAAGGTTGATGATAACTTTTGTCTTTCAGTAATGTACATAGGACAATTTAAGCCTATGGACCAAGCCAGTAGGGATGAAGCTCCTAAGTCAGTACCTGCATAATTTCTCCATGTTCAATGATTAAGGTACACAAAGTCTTCATCAACAGGCTCTTGACAAATAGCTTGTAATGTTTGTGGTTCTCTAGGACCACGATAAGCCACAACTCAATAAGATAACTCATTCCTGGAGCTGTTTTTTGTTAATTGGGTAGTCTTTAGGGTCTAGAAGAGGAATTGCCACTTGTGTGCATTAATTTCATATAAACTCTCTCTTTATGTATGTAAATGTTTTTTGGGGAAAACTTTCATTAAGGTGGATTTTCATATGGATGTTTTAGAGATGTCCAGTACTAATTTTCCCTTCATGTAATGCCTCTGTTACCCTATCGTCCTGCAAACTACCCCACTTGATTATGCTCCATAATTCTCCATTTTCCCATTTGTACCACTGAAGCAGGATTAATAAAAACTCAGAGACAGAAATTGGGGTTCAATCAGAAGGTGAGAAGATCAAAACAGTCATGGGCTCTTACCTCTATCTCAGTATGAAATGGCAATTCTGCCTTCAAGAATCTCATAATATGACTGACACCGAAAGATGTCTCCTTCCGTTTTATAACCCTCTAGGACTGGGATTAAAGGTGTGCACCACTAGGATTAAGGGCAGGCCCTACCTGGTATCTATGGCAACTAGTGTGACTACTTGGATTAAAGATGTGTGTTACCACTGCCTGGTCTATAATGCTGACCAGTGGGGCTGTTTGACTCTCTGATCTTCAGGTAAGCTTTACTTAATAAAATATGAGTGAAATGCCACTACATATCACCTCCACTTACCTCCTCTCTCTAGAAAGCCCTTTCCCATGGCTTATTATTAAATTTCTTTTCTCTAATGATATTTCAGTTAAAATACTCCAATCTAAAGATTCAATACTAACATCCCAATGTGTAAGATAAATTGTGACCTTTTTCTTTCTGGACCAGTGTTACCTAATTAGAATTATTATTTTCAACTCTATTTACTTGCAAATTTCATTTTTCTTATAGCTGGATAGCATTATATTATGGAAATTCACATTTTCATTATTCACCCACCAATTTATAGCCATCTTGGCTATATCCATTTCCTGATTATTGTAACTACACAGCACTACATGGGCCATTGCCTCCTCCCAAAACTAAGGGATCATCATGAAAAGAGGTGTGTAAAGACTGAAGAAAGGGAGGAAGAAACGTATGAGCTGGTGCGGCCAAGGACATCTCACAAGAAAAGCCACAGAAGCAAATAACTTGGGCTCATAGGAGCTCATAGAGTCTGAACTAACAACCAGGAAGCCTGCATGGAGCTGACCAAGGCCCTCTACATATATGTGACAGTTGTGTAGCTTGGTCCTAACAGTGGGAGCAGGTGCTGTCCCTAAATCTTTTGTTGACTTTTGGGAATCTATTCCTCATAGTGGGTTGCCTTGCCCAGACTTAATACAAGGGAAGGAGCTTAGTCCTTCTGCAACTTGATATTCCTTGCTTTGTTGACAGCCATGGAAGGCCTGCCCCTTTCTGAAGAGAAACAGAGAAAAAGTGGATATTAGATAGGGGGAGGGAAAGGGAGGACAGGAAGAAGAAGAAACTGTGGTCAGGATATAAAATAAACAGATTTATTTAAATTTAAAAAACTGCAAAGAAAAAGTCATAGACAGTAGCTACATAAAAATGTTTTCCAGGGACACAGCAGAGTGATTGCCCTTATTAACTCACAACACTCATGGAAGTATGTTCCAAATCTTTTCAATATCAAGTCAGACAAAATCATAACATGGAAAGGAGAGATGGTCATGATGTCCTATCCCTAAGTGTGGAGTAATTGATAATTGCTGGGAGAAGGAGAGCAAATATCAATTTTTATTAATGGTGTGGTCCCTGCTTGATTGACAGCATCCAAGTGGGTGAACTCACAGGCACAAATATCTAGGCAGCAAAACTGAACTCTATTAGTTAAAACAAACAAACAAAATCAAGAATAAAAATTGGTGGGGAATGGAAATGGGGTGTGTCTGGGAGGAGTCAGTGCAAGAGAGGTGGTGTAAATATGAACAAAACAAATTTTGTGAAATTCACAATGGTATAATAAAATTGGTAACTGAGTATCGTGGAAGGAAAGGAGCACTTAAGATAAAGGTCTACTTACACTTACACTTTCTTTTCATTTAAGATACAGGTAATTTGAGTAAGTCTCTGAAATAAAACACATTAAAATTTGATTGGGTTGATTAATTTTATATATATATTGAAATGCTGGTAATATTTAACTTAGTAATAACAAGATGATGATTTCTGGAGTCATGAAAATGAGCAAAGCACAGCTGGCAAATATATTGTACTTGTGTGACTATCCTGAGTTTGCATATCAGGGAGCCTAGGAGAAATACATTCCGTAGAAACTAGAAAAACTAGATTTATACATAATTCTTCCAATGCTTTATAAAGCACAATAATAGCTTTTGCAGAAAATTACTTTGACTATTACTGGGCTCGGTAAAATTTTTCCCCCATTGTAAGCATAAAATCAATTTTCCAATCCAGGGATTATTTAGTTTATATAATGTTCACATCTTATGGAGGTACAAAAGTTAATAAACATATCAGCTCTTGAAGGATACCACAAACAAATACTGAAGGGGAGAAATTCTTTTACTTAATTGCATAAACCACTCAGTTCCACAACTTTTCAGCTTCCAGTTTATACATTTTCCCAAATATGAATAAGGCACACTATTCTAGCATTATTTTAATGATTCTTGGAATGGATACGGAGCGCATGTTGTGAAGGTTATAATTTAATATTTTACAAAGTCATTTTGTTCTTATTTATTGAATAGACACTCTTGGAATTTGTGAAGGAATCTCAACAGCAAGAACAAGGATTTATCCTAAAGAAAAAGTGAGTTGTTTGGGGTTGCTGAAAGCTTGAGATGCCATACCAGCACCACCTCTGTGAGCAAGTTATAGCGCAATTTCACATGGATTTGATGGACTAATATCATTATATTTTCTAGGCTTATTACATGCACTTATAATTCAAATCTTTATAGAAATCGGCAGAATATGTATCATGAACAAGAAAATTTGGTGGGGAGAGCAAAGATAAAAATCTTGATGAGACTCCAAAACACAGGGAGCTCCTGTAATCTCCATAACTACTCTCAATGCATGCATACATTTAGGTATTACCTGTCTAGACAGGAATGGGAGATGGTATTTAAAATTTAAGCTGAACATAAACATTTTTGGAATATAAATTGAAAAGGCATTTGCAGCACCAAACCAGTGCTTATTTAAGTTCTTATCACTGGCCAATTACATGTTATTTTAGTGACACAAATAGAGAAGAATTAACCCTTTTAAAATTATGTTCACAACTGGTTTACAACTACATTAATCAGCATTGGAAATAAGCAGAGTATCATTGGTATCATCTGAATGACACTGGGCCTATTAACTTAGGGAATTCTGAAAAACTGTATCTGTGGCCTTGGGGGTAGAACAAAACCCACACTTTCCTTATATTCAGTGCAGTAGCCTCCATCTAAACAAAATCAATTTGTACTTCCAAGGTTTCATGTTGTTACAGAGGAGAGAACTCATAAATGATGTCCCCAAGGCAGGAATGGGTCATTAGACTAATTGTGAGGAATTAATTCAAAAACAAAAGTATTCTTCTTTGAAAACTGCAGACCAAAGTTTTTCACAGGAAGTAAGAAAAAAGGATATATCTACATAAAATAAAGTTACCTGGGAAGCATCTTTTCAATGCCTATAAAGCCATCCGTTGTGCGCAGAGGTGTCTAAGGAATAGGTACTTTATCTACTAAGGAACAACATTTTCATGTAATGTGGTAAATTATTAAGCTGCCATAATCATGATGTTATTAAAATACTAGAAAATTCCTGTTTGTATTAGCAGCAATATCCTGGAAACCATGGTTACTGTGCTTGAAATAATTAATCTTGAATATTTTCATAAGATTATCTAGACAAGCTCTCATACACAACAAGTCGAAATTTTGCAGTTAATGCAAGAGATTAATGATGCTTGTTAGGCATTCAAAACCAGGACTAATAAAAAGCACTAATTATTATAATAGATCTATATTTTTAATATAGTAAACAAAATTATACAATATGGTTGGATTATAACCTTTGTTCAAGTAGAACTAACCTGCCTTACACTGTGGTGTGCAAGAAACAATTAGATATTTTAAAAAGGAACATGACTAATGTTCTGCCTTAAGAAGAAAAAAAAGTAAGTTCTGTTTAAAAATAGAAATATGAGCCTCTGGGTAGACAAAAAGCAGTAGATAGTTGTTATCCTATTTGGATATGAACTGCTCTATGAAGTAGCGCTAATTTTCCCAAATGCAGAAACAGAAGACTAAATGTTGGTCATCAAAACACCTATGAATGGTTCACACACTATTTTGTCTCATCCCCAAAGCTCTTTACTATTCTCTCCTGCAAATATCTCCATGCATTATTATGTACAATAGGACTGGTTTTCACACGAAACAAGAACACAAGTGAGAAGATTATAACAAACACTGATTTGAACAAAAATGAAAAAAGGTATTCTTCAAAGACTTAAATCGAAAATATACATATTAAAATTAAAATCTCCATAACTGAAATGGATGCATGATATTTCCCAAAGCATGTGAGTCTAGAAAGGCCATTTTATGTGAAGACACCACCACACTTCCCCGTTTCTACCAAAGGAACAGCAATATTCAAATAAGATGCATGAGCTGTGATTTGATTAGGCAGGAAGTGATGGCCTGTTTTTATTGTAAATTGTATTTAGAATCACCATGGACACACAGGTATTGAACTATCTATTAGGCTATTTCAAGAAAACCTGCATGAACAGGAAAAATGAGCCCTAAATATCAAAACAGCATATCATGAGCTGGGGTGCTCACCTGAATAAGAAAGAAATTGAGCTCTGACCAGCATTCATTTCTCTATGCTTCCTGACTACTGATACAAGATGTCCAAATACATTAGAGTGCTACTCCTCTGGCTTCCCTACTAGTATGGGTGTGTCACTAACACTATATTCCAAAAGAATTATTACCTTAAATTTTCTTTGAAATTGGAAATATGCATGCACATTTATTTAAGTAGGTACACATGTGTATGTAGGAAATCTAAACGGAGGTCCTCTGGAAGGTATGTTGCCAAATGAGCCACCTCCCAGCTCCTCAGATCGCTTCTTAATCATAGCAATGAGCACAGCAGCTAACAAAGAAAATTAGTTCTGGAAGTGGAGCCATTGCTCTTAAAAAAAAGGGGGGGGGTGCTTTCTGGTTCTTAGGCATTTTGAATTGGTTGAGTTGAAGGGTTCAGAACTTTGAGTCAGAAAAGCCCTAACATACTGCAAACAATACTTCAAAAGTCATTTTGATGGAGATGTAGAAACCTGGATTTCGAAAGAATGTGTAAAGTAGAAGCTCAGCTCATGAAATGTCAGGAAATAACAGAATTTGTCAGGAACGAATCTAGAGGCCACCGTGGTATTTCATGGGAAGCATCTGTCTGCACTTCTGCCTTTGCCTTGAACACTTGAGTGAAAGTTTGTTTGGGGGAGGAATTCTCAAGGCAAGTGTCATTCACATCGTGCCATTGTCACTGCCCTGTGGTCTTATCCAGGTCCACAGTGAATGCAGATTTAAGATGAGCAAACAATGATAAAAATGAATCTTTTAGATGAGATGGAGGGAGTTTTAAATTGTAGACAATGTGGTTGTTGAGAAAACTGCTGTAATTTTAAAAAGAGATTGGCACCATTAATGAGAAACTTGGCAATCTATAATGGGATAAAAAATATACTTAGGGTAAGACCCTTCTCCATCATATGAAAATCCACAGAAATTATAAAGGAGAGAGACTAAACTGAGAAAGCCAATGAGTTACTTGCTTGCAAATAACCACTTATGGAATCTCCTCAGAGAAGTTGGTCCAAGGGAAGCTGCGTCTTGGGCTGGGAAAACTTGGCAGCATCGTCAATGAGATGCTACTTTTAAATGTATGAGAGTTGTAAGAATGAAGGGAAACTGAGGCTTGTGCCAAGGATTCTGAAGTCTGATGATGTCAATAATTATGTGTCTGAATCAAATTCTCTCCAAGTAGTTCCTGCGAGGGCAATGTGTATATCTAAGTTGCTAAAGCCCTTGTTGCAATAGAGAATAAAGGTTTTTATAAATGCTATAATATTTGGATATCAATTATGAAAGTTTCATACACTGAGTAAAGTAAGCAGCAATATGTATGGAGAACTGGGTCTACATAAGCCTTTTGGAGCCTAAATGCTCCAACCAGGAACCATAGATACATGATATTTTACTTCAAGACTTGTTTTTTCTTTTGGCTAAGTTTTGTTTCTGTTTTATTGACCTACTATTCTCTATTCTTCTGTTTTGAAGCGGGAATGAATACTTTGTGCCATTGTATATTGGAAATTTGTAAGTTAATTTTTGATGATCACAGTTTGAACATTACCTAAGTCATCAAAGTTACAGACTTCTAAAATTAGAATTACAATAAATTACAATTAATTTTGCTTTATGAGCTGTTCATGAATTATAAGGAAAATTAGTGGACAGGTATGACTTAATCTTGATATGTTTGGTTAAAGGTTATTATTGATTGACAATTTGGTAGGCTCTAGATTACGAGACTAATAAGCTTCTCTCATGTCTTTGAGGAAGTTTTATAGTTTTGCTAGTTTACATAGAATGACATATCCCAATATTGGTGACACTATTTCCTGTTCTGGATCCTGAACTAAATACTAAAGAGAATGTGATCTGACCATTGAGAATTCATCACTCTCTACTTCCAAATATGCAATGTGGTCAGCTGCCTCTTGCTTCTGCCACTATTCTGTACACATCAGGAGGGACTGTGTCCTCAAACTGTAGACTAAAGTGAACCTTTCCTTTAGCTGCTTTCCCCATATTTTCTAATAGCAAGAGAAGTGCCGAAAAAATCTGAAAAGTTCACAGAGAAGGTAGCCCTAAACAAGATCTGGAAAGTCAACATGTCTATACAAACAGGAGAATATATCTAAGGAATAATTTAAAGCTCTGTGTGAATTGGAAAGCTACTCTGGGAAGGAAATAAAAAAAAACAATGCAGTGATAATAGACAATGCATCCTAGTAAAACACTACCAGTAAAGGAGGTGATCATTTCACAGGAGGTTTAGTTTCATATAGTTAATCTTTAAGCCAATATTCTACTCTTTTAACTCTTTTTCTCTGAAGATAAGAGTTCATGTTAAAGAAAATGAAACAAGCTCTGCCATGTCAAGAGGAATAGCCAGGTGCCACAAGGAGCCATTTCATGTTCCCAGTCTGCCTCTCCACTCTCCTCCCGTCATGCATCTCTCCTTCATCAGAACTACACAGACTCTGACTAGCAAACATGAAGAAAATTTGCTCCCACTTCAAAGACCCTGAAAGGTCATTCTCTTTTTATGTGCCATTTATGAGAATTGATATAAAGTCAAATATATTTAAATAAAGGTAAGAATATATTTTCAGAATAATTAAATATGACAGTGAATTGACTCACAATTTTATTTTAATTTTGGTGAACAAAAATTGTGCTCTAAAGGTAGATATTGATTTGTTTATATTAATAACAGTCTACAAATACCAGGTTATTTATTTGTTTATCAGCTCTCTACAAGGTTAACATTGAAATGCATATCTTCTACAAAGCTATTAATATATGGCGATATTAAAGTTATAAAACAGGAGAATTTTCCCCTTAAGGTAGATACGCTGGCATAAATAACAAATATTGCAGACTATTCCCAGAAGATATCATAAAGGATGCTATTTATAGCTAACATTCTGAATTATATGGAGCAGATTTTCAGCCTTGATGTTTATTCAAGATTTGACTCAGCTCTTAAGAGATATAACACCAGTCATTGTCTCATCCTCTGTTGATCTCTCCAAATATATTTGAGATCATTTCCTCCAAGTGCAGCATCAGCTTTTGTTATTGGTTCATTATCTTTATCTCTCTGGCAAAAAAAATATTTATTAAATTTGCCCTTCTCTCAGAGCTGAGTCCTTGACACTGGGAATACAAACACCTCAAGAGAAGTATGACCTAGCATATCAGAGATAGATAACGGCACTCTCACAATACTGCATCTGACGTGGCTTTGATGGAAAGGTAAAGCCCAAGTCACTGCAGAGACCAGCAGCTGAAGGCAAACAACCTGGTGTTATCATTCTAAAAGCCCTGTCTTGGAGAAAGTACAATTTGAGTAAGCACTTGATATGTAAACTAATTTTCTGGAAGTCAATTAACATGCAGGCAGAGTAAATTCTTAAATTTGCTATAAAAATAAGTTTTCGTGTATTTGCTAAAAGAAAGTAATACAAATTTTCTTCTTTTTTTGGAGTTACACTCATACTTTAATAGAAACAATCTGACAGCACAGCTTTTCACAAGTCCCTTACTCATGTGCTCAGTTACGATCCAAGAATCACCAGACTCTAAAGAAAGCAAAGATGCAAACTCAGTTTCAGGCGTCTGTGCTTCCACTACTGGTGTAGGAGAGTCATCT
>LOEQ01012525.1:13639-25420 GCA_001685075.1 Bramus lutescens
AGAGAGAGAGAGAGAGAGAGAGAGAGAGCACAGCTGCACACCTTTGACTACAGAATGTTGTTTTACTTATTCTCATGTGCTGTGGATCTTTTACAAATAAAACTTTACTATCCAGATCCAGGCATCTGGCACCAGTATCTGGGGCTGCTGAAATGAGGTAATAATGAGAGGAGAAAGTTAGTGTGATGTTGGAGGCTGCAAGTCAGACCAGGGGCTGGCAAGGGCATGCTTCTTCCTGGCCTTCAGGGAATCCTGCCTCTTCTTGTCAAGAGTCTTCTCTTCAGATCCTGGAACCCCAGGGTTTCCTTGGCTTGTGTGAGCACTACTCAGTCCTAGCCTCCATCCTCACATAGCCATCTTCACTAGCATCCCTACAAATGGACTCTAAATCATCATCCCTAAAATCAGCATCAGCATCCCTACTAGATGGACTCTAAATCAGCTCCAGCATCCATACTAGATGGACTCTAAATCAGCATCAGCATCCCTACTAGATGGACTCTAAATCAGCTCCAGCATCCCTACTAGATGGACTCTAAATAATTTGGCTAGGAGCATCACTACTCTAGCACAGCTTGTCTTTAGTTTAGCAATATGAACCTGTTTCCCAACAGGGTCACGTGATGAGATGCTGGTGGTAGGACCCCCTGACACTTCTCCTTCTCCTTGCCTGGCTGGGTGACTGGGACTTCATTTTTGGTGTCTATGTAATTTGAGGTCTTAATCCCATGACATGAGAGCATTTTTATTATTTTTCATCTATTCCTTTAAAAAACGTCCTGTAAATTCGAAGCTGCAGCCAGAGCCTTAGGCTGTACCCTTTTCCCTTGGCCTTCCTCTTCAGAGAGGTAGCTCCCTCAAGGTTCACATGGAAAAGCTGGGCAGCTGCAGGCAGACACTCCACACGGCCATTTCCCATGCATGTCAGTAGCAGAAATCCCTCCAAAGCATATGGAAGGCAGGGAGATGGAAAGGTGTGCCTGCAGCTAGGATGGAGGGAAGATCTCAGGTGTGCAGGGGAGGGGCACAAGCAACCAGCAAATTCCCTCTCTGTGGAGAACTACCAGTGAGGAGGCTCGACAGGCAAGTGACAGGAGTAAACAGGACACGGATCTGGGCTCATACGCTGGACAGGTTGGGGCTCCAGATGGCAAAACGAAGAAGAAAGGGAACCATGAACAACAACAGTTTTATTCGGTTTGAACATTTACAAAGTTTTCTTTAATTATTGCTCCCTTCTGGGACTCCAGCTGAGCAAAGAGTTCCAGGGCAGACTCCCCAGGGAGGCCTTCCTTGCCAAAAGCTGGTGGCTGAGTGTGTGCTCAGTCTGGCCAGCTCTGGAAGCAAGGTTCCGTGGGACCTAACCGACAGGCTGTCAGGACATGTGGCTTGGACTTTTCTTCCCTCAAGGTACACGTGCTTTGGATGAGGGAAAACAGACAGCTGGGCTGGGAAACTTGGTTTCAGCCCGTGGTCAGCCGATGCCCTTGGAGAGGCAGCATGCAGGGCAGCCTGGCAGGATTGTCAATGCCACTGGCAAATAGCCAATGAGCACAGAAGAGGCCAGGCACACTGGCAGGGGGTGCGGGGAGAGAAAGCAGGAAGGAAGTTTCTAAAGTATTCTTCTGAAGATGAGTTCCCAGAGCACATCCATGTCCTAGAGCTCTGTGGTTTGTAGGATGTTTGCAAAATAGAAAGTGCAAGGGTGGAGGGTTTGTGGTCTGGCTTGTGCCTTACAGAGGATGCTGGAGCCCGGGAATATGGCAGGGCTCTCAGTCTTTGCATAATCCAACACACCCTCTTTCGGAGAAGAGGACAGAGGTGTCCCTGTTGACACAACATCTTCTGTTCTCCCTGCAATGAGAAGCACATTCCAAAGCCCCATGGATAAGTCTTCTTGCAATTCTGGATTTGTCTTCTCTGGCCAAGGCCAAAGCACATCACATTTAACCACTTGGAGGTCAACAACCCAATGAGCATCCCAGGGCTGACAATATAGTCCAGTCAGGAAAGTGGCTGGCTTGCAAGAAGCACCAGATTTGAGCCCCAGGACCACACAAACCAGATGTGGTGGTACTGCCTGCATTCACCACACTTAGAAGGTATAGGCAAGGGGAAAGGAAGTCCAAGGTCATCCTGGCTATACAGAGAAATCAAGGCTACGGACTATGTGATCTATTGTCTTAGAAAGAAGAGAAAAGGAGCCCCCACTTTCTCCCAGTTTCCAAAGGGAATACAACTACCTGTGACGAGTCCAAAAGCATGGGGGTGATCCAGCTCTTTCTCTGCAAAGGAAGTTAACACTGGGCACTGGCTGGGACTCCATTTGAGCACGGCAAGAAAATGAATGGCAACACACTGCCTTCTCCTTACTTTGAGTTTATAGAATTAGTTTAAGCAAACCACGTGCATGGTAGGCTTTCTAAAAACCATTTCAACTTAACTAACAAAATATTAGTGTTTCCCCCAAACCCGAGGCATTTGACAGTACTAGGGCAGTGTGACCCTGTGGGAGTATAGATGAGCTGGATGCCAAGTGGGATAAAGGTGAGTCTTTCACCGCCAGGTAAACCGTGCAGCCTCACTCAGTAGCTTGAGGTACCTGGGTCTTTGTCTCTGCTTCTGCATGGAGACTCCAGTGCAAAGTCGCCATGGTGGCAAATACAAACTCGGGTGATACAGTCTTTGACTCAAACGCAATGGTTCCAGTGCTAACTCCAGAAGTGCCTGCTTGTGTTCACCCTCAGAAGTACCGTCCTCCTTGGCCACCGCTTTCTCTTCAGTGATGTGGAGTAACTTTAGGCAGACAGTAATCACACTTTGGCTCAGCAATGTGTGTGTTTGCATTTGGGGGAACAGAAACCTCCACCTGCTCAAATAGCTGTTCTCTATGTTTCTGTAGAACATTCCTGTCTCTTCCAGACATATTCCATGATAGATACTTGTCACTGGCCAGGATGACTCAGTCTTTGTCCATACAATGTCTCTGTTTTCCTAATGTCAACTTGCTAATAATCAGAACTCAGTGACTGCTTGCTGCATAGCCTACTTGTGTGCTGGGGTGGGGGGGACACCTAGAAGGGGAGGTGAAGGTGTCTGCTATCAAGGACATCTGAGCCCTGGATGGCAGTCAGCATGGTTGTCCCAGAGCAGGTCCTGAGTTCCAGAAACCTCAATAAGGCTGAAGCCCCAGTGTCCAGAAGTGGGTAAGTGTTAGTTTAATGGGCAGAGCAGAAGCTTGAAGGAAAGGTGCCCCATCTGGAAGCCACAGATTCTAGAACAGTATTAGTAATTCTTATTGTAACTCTTCATATAAGAAAGGCATCCTAGTGGGGACAAGACATGAAGAAAACTCCAGATTGATCCTTCTGATTACAAGGTAAAGAGGCAAATGGGAGAGTAGACACTCTTGGAAGAAGAACACAGGCCTGGAGAAGTTCTTGCTCTGCAGACCCCTCAATATAAGGACAAAGCAGGTGGGCAGAGCTCAGTGCCATGTCCCAGGTGTAAGCTAAACTACCACCTTTGAAAGGCTCAGTCCTCCATTCCGCTGAAAACAACGAGCATCCACAAAGGCCATTGAAAATGACCAAATCCACTGAATGTTATCCAACTAAAGGCGACAGCAGCCTCTGAGACTGTCAGAGTGGCCACAGGTACCACGCACCAACTCCCGGTGTCCTCTGACTCTGTAGAAAGTAGAGACATATTGACTTCAAGGCCAGGGTCCAGGAACTCAGCACCAGACAGTATGCATGTGTTATCCTCTGCATGCCTGCCATAGGGATCATGCCAGTAACCTGCGCAGTCACCTGTGTGGGTTTTCAGGCCCATCTGGACTCGGGATCCACAATCAGAGGCACTAGGGAAGGCCAGCTGGGTGCTGCTGCCCCTCTGAGAACCAGAATAGCTTCCCATCGCTTGTTTTAGGATGTCGTGACTGTGGTTCCCAAACCCAGGTGCCTCTGTCTCCTCTATACTCTGTTGTCTGCCCTGGGATCCTCCCATGGGCAACAGGGCTGGGGTCATCCTGCTCTGACACTCAGAAACACTCTAGAGAGGTTATCAAAGGAGAGGAAGTGTTCATATGACGAATGTGTAGGATGAGCCAGCTGGTGGGTGACATGGATACTTTACCAACATTAACAGAGAGGTGGCAAGTTAGAAACCAGGTCCTCACTCCACACAGAGGAAGCAGAAGTCTCTAGCGGGCAGCCACTTCAGGACCACACATGACTTAGTAGGCCAGGTGGCTTCTGCAGCCTGATTCCCTGACTCCTCACCCGGTGGCTTCAGCTTGGACCACACCAACGCACTGAGCCTGGTGAGGGCCCAGCCCCCAAGCTACTGTCCCCAGCCTCTTAGCTAATTAAAGGTTCACATGAGGTTGGAGGTTTGGCATTAAAGCTGCTAAAGCTTTTGACATCTGTCCAGATTAAAAATAAGCCTCCCTTCGTTGTGTCAGAGATCTTCTGGCTCCCGCTGTAGCCGGCAGCAATTTGATTCTGCTTTCTCTGTTGCTAGACTGGCAGGGTTTTGGCCCAAAGCAAAACTCAGCAAACAAGACAACCAGAACAGATTGGAGACAAGAGGCAGTTTCACTTTTAGATTTCTTTCCTTCATCCCCTCCTCTCTTGGCTCCTTCTCTCTTTTCATCCTCCGACATGTTCAGGGCCGCACAGGCCAGGCTGAAGCCGCGTTCCATCTAGTGAGTAGCAGGTGTGAGCACACGAAGCCTTCAGACCCTTGCCAGCCCTGAAGGTCAGGGACCAAGCTGAGCACTAATTGTGCAGCATCATGCCAGACACTGGGGACACAAAGAGAATGGGGTGCAGGGACCTGAATGAGAAACATCCTCCATTGTACTGAGCATTTGAACACTTGGTTCTCAGGTAGGGATGCTGATTAGTGAGGCACAGAAGGTGGAGTGTTGTTGGAGGAAGTATGTCTTCTAGCACTCACTGACAGTTTGCCCTGATTGCCATGGAAGATGTGAGTTCTCAGCCATCACGTTTGCCCCTGGCTGGCAGGATTCACTGCCGGGATGGACTTACCACTCCCACCACTGAATTGTAAGCACAAATAAATCTCCCACAAGTTGCCATGGTCACAGGGTTTTATCATAGCAATGGAGAGGTGACTGATACATGGGGACAACTTCTTTTGGGCTCTAGAGACAGAGTTTTGGGGACTCCTGGCTGAGGAAGCAAACACCAACGAAGGGAAGGACAAATGCAGGGTGGCCACTAGGGCACTGGCCCCTGTATTATGAGGAGTCTGTGAGTCACTGTTCATTTCTGGACAAATTGCCCAGAAATCCGCACCTAGGAAACTTCCCACATCACAACAGAGAAGAGGGTCAGCCACTCCTCACCTTGCTGTAACCAAATAACAAGATGCAGCTGAAGGGAAGAAAGGTTTCTTCTGGCTCAGGGTTTGGGGGTACACTCCATCATAGGGAGGCATGGCAGTGGGATGGATATCTTTTTTTTTGTCCTTGCACTCACTGTGATGAACTCTTTCTGGTTACAAAATCATAAAATCTAGTCCTCTGTGGGTTTTTTTTTTTTTTTAGCCATTTGGACTCAACTCTCTGACTCAGCCTAAACCTGGGGTCCTCAGAAGATGGAGCTTGTAAGTCTAGAGAAATGAAGACCAGACTCTGGCACAGAAAGTGCCAGTGCCTGGGGTTTGGTGACTCGTGGATGCCACTTCTGACAGCAGTCATGTCCTCACCTTCGCAATTTCATCTGCAGCCTCAGCACCAATCAAGGTCCTCTCCGCATCTTCCCCCGTGAAAGACAATATGTATGTATGCCTATAGCTTGCTCATTGTGTGTAGTCTCAGACATGAAACACTCATGTGCACATATACGTGATGTGTACACACACACACACACACAGCATGCACTGTCAGAAACTATTTTTACAATCCAGGGACAAAGCAAGGCAGAGCGCCTGCTTTCAGTCACACAGGAAGTCTCACGGATGATCACCTGGGAAAGGAAGCTGTTGCATGGGAGGGAGAACTGGTACAAAAGAAGCTTCAGCAAGGGAGAGAGGCTTCCCAGACAGGAGGCCCTACACACTGTCCACTGATGGCTCCCAAGCCCTGGGTTTCTGGGGGAAGGTAGGCAGGGAAGCTTTTGGAGTGTTTGTAGCTCAGAGGTGTTGTAGACAGTGACCATCTTTTGTTTGGCCCTACTATTATTGAGCCTCTATTTACCTTAAATGATTCTGTTCAATGTGAGCCTCTATATGATTTCTAGAGGCCTAGGGGCACCATGTTGCATGCAGGCACAGATGGTAAGGGCGTGGCTTGTTCTTTGGTGACTCTACATGTGTAGAAGGATTTGATGACGCTGGGCTCCAATAAGAGAGTAAAAACATGTCTGTCCTTCCTTAAAGCACACATCAGAGTGTGTGAGCACTGACTGCTGCTCCATGAGACTCTAAATACCATGTGCTCAGTGCCCCAAGACCAGGGAAGGCACTTATATACTAAGTGAATGAATGAATGAACGAACGAAGCACCAACATAGTATAAATAAAGCAGGAAAATGAAAATCTCACTCTAGCATGGGCCACTGTAAATGGAAATAACTCCTATGTGGCGCAAAGGCTGTTTGGTTGCACAAACATGCTGATGTGAATTCCATGACTGCCAAAATCCTCGCTCCTTTTGCACCTGCCTTCTCATCCTTGTAGAGCTGGTGTTCCTCTGGATTCATCTATCTGTTCTTCTCTGAGCTCGACCACAAGCTATTTCTACATGGAACACACCTGCCATGCCCTGTCATGCCCTGTACCCCTGATTTATATGAAGCAGCGTGGAAGTCTTCCTCCTTGGAACCTAAGACATGCATTATTTTCGCTTGTAATTGAAGGCTCAGATTCAATTACACACAAGCTGCTCATTCCACCATAGAGCACTGTTGCTCTTGGATCCACAACAAAAAGTTGGGCATCTCTGTTAGCTGGCAACTCTGCAAGTGGGTATGCAGACTGCAGGGGTCCGCAGGGTGACTCACAAGAAGACTTTCTACAGTAATCCAACCCTTCTCCCTTGACTATTTACTCACTTAGAAACCAAAGAACTGGATGGCGAATTTCTAGAGATTTTATTCTCAACATGTGAGTTGCAACCCCTTTGGGGGAGTCAAAGGATCCACTTGCAGAGCTTGCATATCAGATATCATGCATATCAAATATTTACATTACAACTCGTAACAGTAGCAAGCTCATAGCTATGAAGTAGTGGTGAAAATAATTTTATGGCTGGGGATCACCACACCATGAAGGACTATGTTGAAGGGCTGAATCTTTAGGAAGGCTGAGAACCACTGCTTTAAAGTCACTACTAGGACTTCTGATGCTCTAGGACTTCCAACTTCACTAGCATTTCCTTTGAGTGTTCTCCAGTCCAAGGAATGAAATTCCTTCCACGGTGGAAACTGTGATAGGGATCTTTTCCCCCATAACTGGGACAGAATACCTCACAGAAACAACTTCAGGGAGGAATGGAATTTTTTTTTTGGCTCATAGTTCAGGGGGATACAGTCCAACACAGGAAGGTGTGATAGCAGGGCCAGCTGCTCCCATCTTGAAAACTATACAACAGAGGTCAGAGGCTAAATCAGATCTTAATACAATCTTCTAGCTCACCTAACAGCAATCAGTTCTTCTAGCAGGCCCCACCCACCAAGGATTCCAAAACAGGGAGAAGCAGCCACACTGCCTAGATACTAAGTGTTTGAATACAGGAGCTTGTGAGAAACATTTCACACTGAAGTCGGAACAAGAGAGAGGCAGACTGTTAAATTTGGGAAGCAATTCCTTGGTAGGTTTATAGTTTGATAATGTAAAAAAACAGATTCCCATGAAAGTAACAGTTCCAAGAAGACTTGCTGTCAACACTCTGCTAAAGGCTTGTCTAATGCACCAGGTAGCAGAGAGACATAAATCCAATTGATTGAGGGATCCATGGAAGTTTCTTTGGAGGGAAACAGCAATTAGGGTAATACCATGAGAAGGAAAGTAAGTTCGGCAATGCCTCTGGTAGGAAAGAAGATGAGAAGGAAGAAACACAAAATAGACATGCAGATCCTAACTGGGTCCAAAATCTTGTTGGTCATTCTGCAATCTGGGTTTACTCTGATAGCTGAGGATGCTGTTGGTAGGACCAAGGTCTTCTATTTCTGAGTCAGTGGTGTCGCCAGGCTTCTATAGGATAGACCAAGGCTTCAAATTAAGGTGGTGGGGAAAGCTCAGCAGCGGAGGTCTGCTATATCAGGGAGAAAGCCTCAGAAGTATGGCAGACAGGCCAGGCCACTGGGAGAAAGAATCAGCAGCAAGGTGAGTGGGCCAGGCCACTAGGAAGAAAGCCTCAGCTGTACAGCAGGTTGTAGGAATAACAGTGGCCTCTGGAAATTATATGACCACAGGAGCCTCAGCTTCAGCCCCACCAATCCTAGGAGGAATGACCCTCTGTGCCTTGGGCCCATAGGCACTTGGAGGAATGATCACCAAAGCTCTCCTCTGCCTATACTTGAAGGAGCAATCAACAGAACCATAACCCCCAACTACAGCAACAGGAGAAAGAAGGACACCCATGAAACACAGGTTCTACCTGTTCCAGTTGGAGGAAGAGATGAGTAGAGAACAGGGTAAGAATACACTCAACAATATAAAGAGCAATATGATACCACCAGAAACTTGTGGTTCTACAACAGCAAGACCTGAACATCACAACACAAATGAAGCAGAAGAAAACTACCTTAAAATGACTTTATGAAAATTACTGAGGCCCTGAAAGATAAAATGAAAACTTCCCTTAAAGAAATGGAGGAAAAGAGAGTCAAAAATTGAAAGAAATTAGCAAACCCCTTAAAGAAAACTGAGAAAAAGCATTCAAAGAGGTGAAAGAAATGGTTCAAGACTTGAAAACCAAAATAGAGGCAATAAAGAAAACACAAACCCAGGGAAATATGAATTAATAGAAAATCTGAGTAAATAATCAGAAACTATGAGTGCAAACATAAACAACAGAATACAAGAGATTGAAGACAGAATATCAGGAGCTGAAGATACGATAGAGGAAATAAATTCATTGGTCAAAGAAAATGTTATATTCAACAAATTCTTAACATAAAATATCCAGAAAACCTGGGACACCATGAAAAGGCTGAACCTAAAAATAATAAGAATTGAAGAAGGAGAAGTTCAGTTCAAAAGCATAGCAAATATACTCAACAAAATTACAGAAGAAAACTTTCCCAACCTAAAGAAGGATATGCCTATGAAAATACAAGAAGCTTATAGAACACCAAATAGACTGAACCAAAAAAATAAAGTCCCCTTGCCACATAATAATGAAAACATTAAACGTACCAAATAAAGAAAGAATATTAAGAACTGCAAAGGAAAAAGGTCAAGTAACATGTAAAGGCAGACCTATCAGAATTACACACAACTTCTCAATGTAAACAATGAAAGCCAGAAATCCTGGTCAGGCATTATGCTGACACTAAAAGACCATAGATGCCAGCCCAGACTACTATATCCAGCAAAGCTTTCAATCAACATAGATAAAGAACACAAGATATTTCATGACAAAACCAGATTTAATCAATATGTATCCCCAAATCCAGCCCTACACAAAGTACTAGAAGAAAAACTCCAAACCAAAGAAGTTAGCCACACCCATAAAAACACAGACAATAGATGATCTCACATCAGCAAATCCCATAGAAGAGAAACACACACACATCACACAACACCACCACCAACAACAAAAACAAATATTACAGGGAATTGCACTCACTGGCCATTAATATTTCTTAATTATCGATGGACTAAATTTGCCTATAAAAAGACACAGGCTAACAGACTAGATATGAAAACAGAATCCATACTTCTGCTGTATTCAAGAAACACACCTCAACCACAAAGACAGACATTACCTCAGAGTAAAATGTTGGGAAAAGATTTTCCAATCAAATGGACTTAAGAGGCCAGACCTCTGGGAGGAAAAGTGGGAGCAGCAGGGCTGATGTTTGAAATGACAGCAGAGGCCTCCAGATATTGTCTGACACCTGGAGCCTCAGCCTCATTCCTGTCAACCCCAGGATGAATGACCATCTAAGTGTTGGGCCTATAGGCACCTGGAAGAAAGATCACCAAAGGTTCTCCTCTGCTTACACCTGAAGGAGAGATCAACAGAGTAAGCCCCCAAATACACCAATAGGAGGAAAAGGGACTCCCCTGGAACACAGGCTCCACCTGTTCCAATTGGAGGAAGAGAGAGGTAGACAACAGGGTAAGAATACTCTCCACAACATAAAGAGCAACCAGAAACTTGTGGTTCTATGTCAGCAAGGCCTGAACGTGGCAAGGCAGATGAAACATGGCTGCTTGACCAGTAGTCAAGACAGGAAGTCTGGGGGGCGGGCAACCAGGTGAGGAGAATTCTGGGATGAAGAAAGGCAGAGTCAAATCACCATCCAGATGCAGAGGAAGCAAAATGAGAATGCCTCATTGAGAAAGGTTACCAAGTCATGTTGCTAAACATAGATAAGAATTATGGATTAATTTAAGCTGTAACAGCTAGTTAGTAGTAAGCCTGAGCAATAAGCCAAAAAATTTATAGTTCATATAAGCTTCTGTGTGTTTCTTTGGGACTGAATGGATGTGGGACCAGGTGGGACAGAACTTCCTTCTACAAATATGCCAGAACTTCTCCCTAGCCCCAGCAGGGCCTCCTCACCAGGAAGCATCTGTTGAAAGCACAGAGCTCAAGTTGCCTATAGGGCAGGTATGTGGTCACAGCACTTCCCATGAAAGGCATAGGAAGTTCAGGCACTAGGTTCCCATTAGCACTCTCCTGAGCTGGCACATGCAAGCTTAACTAAGTTTTAAAAAGTTGAGCTAAAGTTAAAATTCCTCTCTGAGCTCAGAATACACAAGGCTACTCATTACAGTATCTAACTTCATACACATCTTCTAAGCAGGTAATAAACAAAGAAGGAATTATGGACTAGTACGTAAAGGATGAAAATTTTGTGACATGATGATTTCAATTCCTTGATTGCTCTTTAAGTCTGCATTCTCTCCACCCTGCCCCCCAACCCCAGCTGGGAATCAAACTCATGGTCTTACGCTTGTTAGGCAAACACTATACCATGGAGCTACATCCCCAACGTTTACATTTCTTATCTCCACTGCTTAAGTTTGACAGGCGTTGTTTTTGAAATTTGCCTCTTACCTCAAAGGTCTGGAAGTATTGTTTTACACACCTTCATCTGCAGGCTTAGCTTTCATACTGATTTCTTAAACCCCATGGGTTTCTTCTGTGTGTAGCATGAAGCAGGGATCTAGGCAAACATTTTCGTTGGTATCAGTTTTGTTTTGGTTCATCATAGGTAGAAGCATTTGCTTTTCTCTCCCATCTGTTAATTTGCATTTTCCCATACAAGCATCATCTTTATGATTCTGGAGTCCTCAGCACAGGGACATGCTCATTCCCCAAGGATTTTGCTCTTTAACATTTTGAAAATATCAGCAATTTTTAATGGCAAGAGATGATGCCTTGGGGTTGCAATTATGCCTGTGTATGTCACTTTCAGGAATGTTTTCCCAAGTTTATTATCATGATCAGAATCTGCACTTGACTCTTATATAATGATTTTTAAGATCATTATATTCACCAAATTTGCTAAGGTTTTTTTCATTTTTTAATTATTATTATTAAAAATTTCCACCTCCTGCCCCCTCCCAATTCCC
>LOEQ01012527.1:9103-19947 GCA_001685075.1 Bramus lutescens
AGCAAGCCGCTAGCAAGGAAGTCAGTACACATCCACGGTTTCTGCTCCAGTTCCTGCCTTGACTGCCCTTCCTTCATGATGGACTGTAAGGTGAAATAAACCTTTCCCTCCCAAGTTGTTTTTGTCATGTTTTATCACAGCAATAGAAACTGATGGAATTGCTTGAAAGTATGTGTGCAAATGTGTGAATAGCCTCTGCCCATCTGGTGTCAGCAATGATCTATGTTGTGATAGTAAAGGAGAAGCTGGGAACGAGGTTGACGCTTGTTTTTCTTATAATCATCAGAATTTCTGTATTTTAACAGCAATTGCACAGTTAAGTGACTAATGACAGATTGTGGGAGCCAAGTTTCTGACTGTTGCAGTAGGAGTTTACAAAGGCATGGCAAGAGGTATCCACAGGGGGACAGATCAGAGTTGGGGACAAGAGTACAAATCATGTCTACTTTAATGTAGATAGAACTGGTTATAAAGAAATATATATATATGGATTATTATATATATCTACTTACTTTCTGTCATAAAAGAGGGTCTAGAAGCAATGATAGTATCAATAAACATACTTAGTACCACACTGAGGAGTCTAATATAACTCCACAATCAAAGGAACCAGTTCTCTGAAAACATGGATGATTCTAGGACCACAGCAAGAAATGAACTATGTAAGAACTTGGAGTCCAAAAGAGTAGGTTATTTTGTGATTTAAATACATGGAGTTAATGGGGTATGGTGGTACACTGCTGTAATCCCAGAATTTCAAAGGTAAAAGCAGGATGATCAAGAGTTCAACCAGCCTGGGATACAAGAGACCCTGTACCAAAAACAAAATAAAACAAAAAACAAAACCCCAAAAAGACTAACTCTATAATGATGTGGATATGTCAAAGTGACTCAGAAACCAACTGAACCAGATCACCATGCTTGGAGATAGAACACTTTGAATTGTAGCATAGAACTTAAAAGTATGAAATAAATGTCCATGAGCCCATAGCAATAAAATTGAGTAAACAAACAAGTAAATAAATATGGAGACAAATCTCCCACACAGAAGAACGTCAAATAAGGTAAACATTCTACTCTCAATGAGATATGGTCTAATTCTTACTCCTTAAATGTATGCTGCACATTATGACATGCTAACAAATGGTGCAGTATGGAAAAGGGTCCCTCAGATGAAAATTAACCTTATAAATTGATCAACTGGCAAGCCAAACTTAAAGTCAGGTGATCAAGGTCAACAGAGCTGGGTGTAGTGGTGTAACCTTTAGGAGGCTGAGGTAGGCAGATCTGAGCTCCAGGCCAGTCAAAGCCAAAAAAAAAAGTCAACAGAAAAATGTCACACTGATAATATGTATCCTTTTGTGTTGCTTAGCTTTTTCATCACTGTGACAAAATATCAGAGAAACCAATTAAAGGAGAATGAAAAGTAGGCAGAAAACAGGATATTCACAGACTACTACTATATATCCCCAACATACTACTTCCTCATCATGGGGGGGGTGCGAGTTTGCAAAGAATTAGACTATGACCAGTGAGCCCTCTGATCAATCTTAGTATTACTCAAAGTTGGAAAACTTCCTTGCTTTTATTATTATTTTTTTAGATACCTATTAAGTTTTCTTTTTGTTTGTTCTGGTTTTTTGAGACAGGGTTTCTAGCATAGCCCTGACTGTCCTGGAACTCACTCTGTAGACCAGGCTGGCCTCAAACACACAGAAATCAACCTGCCTCTGCCTCCTGAGTGCTGAGAATAATGGCGTGTGTCACTACCGCCTAGCAACCTGTTTTTGAGACAGAGAAAGAAAGAGTATAGATTTGGGTGGTGGTGAGGTAGGGAGACTCTAGGACAAACTGGGAGAAAAGAAAGGGTGACTGGAATATACTGTATGAAAAAAATCTATTTTCAATTTTCAAAATAAAATTTAAAAAGTAATTAAAATCCTAGGGTCTTTCTATGTAGCCCAGACTAGCCTCTACTTCCCCCACCAGCTTTAAAGGGTATTTTTTGACTGGGTGGCAGCACACACCTTGAGTCCCAGCACCCAGAAGGCAGAGGCGGGTGGATCTCTGAGTTTGAGGCCAGCCTGGTCTACAGAGTGAGTTCCAGGACAGCCAGGGGCTGTTACACACAGAGAAACCCTGTCTCAGAAAAGCAAAAAAATAAAACAAAAGTATTTCTTGTTTGTTTTCTAGCAACAACAAAAGTTAGATAAAAGTCATTATACCAGAGCCTCATGAAGAGTTCATCTGTACTAACAGGACACAGAGCTGGAAATACAGTGGGAACCACACCGGGGCATGAGTTGACAGGGAGAAGCTTGTGACTGCTTCTATCAACCCAGTGAAACTGGAAGCAGGGTCATAGGTTCAGAAATGAGGGAGGCATTGAGGCTTTGAAAAGCAGAATGATAAGAAACAACCACCTAATAGAACAGATTAGTGAATACATTAGAGAAATATAGTCTGCCAAGTAATATTATGAGCCTGCTTGACAGTAATTATGGGTGATCCTCCATATCTATGGTTTATACATCCTCAAATTCAACTAACAGTGGACTGAAAATATATGGAAGGATGGAGAAATGGCTCAGTGGCTAAGAGCGTGTAATGCTCTTGCAGAGGAGGAACCAGCTTTGGTTTCCAGCACCTTTATCAGGAAGCTACAACAGCCCATAACCCAGGCAAATTCAATGCACTTTTCTATTCTCTGAGGTCATCTGCACTCACATAGACACACACATAGAAATAATGGCGCCAAGGTGACCTTTGCTAAGACAAGGTAAAAAAAAGCCCTTACAATAAATCATAAAAAGACCCAACCTATATTAATTTGCAGTCAAGGATGTGTTTATGTTCTTTTTTCACAAAAAAGTCATAAAAAAGCTAAATAAGATGACTATATATACAGTAAAAAAATGACCAACCAGATAACATCATAGTTACAAACACACCATAGAGGAGTTAAAAAAAGAGTCCATGATCCAGTCTTCCCTGCCCCCAACAGAGAGGAGTGCCTGATTACAGGGCCTGCTACCACCACTCTACACTGCAGAGTGCCATGCTGCACTGAGGGACAGATGCTGAGCTGCTTCCAGACACTTGGGACACACACACAGACCCAGAGGCCCTGGTGAGATGAGCTAACCACAATGACTACAATTTTCTGCAGTTTAAATCCTGTTTGCTTTGGAGCTGAGATGCAGACTAAACATTTAACTGTTTTAATCTTTGAGACACAAAACTCATTTTGATGAAATAATTAAACCTAAAAACTAAGTTTTCCTCTTAAAAAACAAAGACTCAAAATAATAAATAACTAAAACCCCTCTTCACTTAAGAACAGGACAGACTAAGGGTTTAACTGCTGTTCAGAGACTAAAACTGGTATTTAATAATGACAATGTCATTATACTCTTACCGGTATTGACCTAATATTCATAACTACATATAAAATGTTAAAAAAAAGTTGGTATTGACCAACAACACAAAAAATTATATTAACCTGTCAACTGCTAAAAAAAGTTTGACACATCCTATAAATGTTGGGACTTAATACATATGTTAAAAATTTTAGATACTGATACAATATAAAAGATTTAAGAGTTAGCTCAAGTTGTCTGTGTGAGGAAACAAAGATTTAAAAGCTACTCTAAACTAGCTAAAAACAAAAAACCCATTCTCAAATCAGGTAATTCTCTTCTAATTAAAATAGGAGACTATAGCCTTTGGGAGAATAATTATTCATAAAGCATTATAATTTATCCTAACAAAAAAGCATGGCTCCAAGACACAGAGCCCAAAGGTATCTCTCTCCATTAATCTCTTTTGTTCACAGAGATCAGCAGTCAATGACGGGTTTAAAGCGTTTTCTTCCCAGATGCCTAAGACAGAAGCTCACATATATAAATGCCTGTTCCAAAGACAAAAAAATTTAAATAAATAGAGGTCTTTGCCCAAGCCAGGCATAATCACCCTGTCCTGTTACAGAAACACAGGTTTTATTAAAATTAATAAGAAAGAATAAATTATAGGCCCATTTTTTCTATATGGTATGACAGCCAAGCTATCAAGCCATAGGCCACACCTAAGATGGGTCACATAAACTTCCAGACAGGCTGTCACTAAGCTAATAAAAGGTCAGGATATTTTGCTCCTTTCTTTGTAATTTAGAGGATGCCAAATAGAGATGTTAATTCAGCCTAACAGAATGCTAATGATTTTCTCACTCAGTTAAGTTTTGGTATAAAGACTGTTTAAAAAAATAAACAAAAAAATTCTTCAAAATGTAAATTCAAGACTTCATGAGGGATCACTAAAAATTTCCCTCCCAATAAAGCCATGTGAGTTATGTCTTTATTCCCACACCTCCATGCCAGTCCAGGGAGAGATAGTTTATGTTGAGGTCTGATCAAAAAAAAATAATTAAGGGTCTGGGCTAACATCGGACCCCAACACTTTTCTGTTCTCTGAGGTCACCTGCACTCACATAGACACATACATAGAAATAATTTAAAAATAAAACAAATCTAGTATTTTTAAAAAAGTTATTAGAAAAAAAACAATGACTGGCATTGAATATGCAGACTGTTTTGCTTATTATTAGTCCCTAAACAGAATAACTTAATTACTATGTACATAGATTTACATTGTATTAGGCATTATAAGTAATCCAGAGATGATTTAAACTAGGACACAGATATGATATCATTTTAAATGAAAGACTTGAGGGAGGTAGAGGCAGGCAGATCTCTGTGAGTTCGAGGTCAGCCTGGTCTACAGAACGAGTTCAGGATAGGCTCCAAAACTACACAGAGAAATTCTGTCTCAAAAAAACAAAAAAAAAGGAAAAAAAAGAATAAATGAGAGACTTGAGTACCTGCAGTTTTTTTTTTTTGTATTCAAGAGAAATCTAGAAATCTAGAATTGATCTCTAAGGACACAGAGAGGGACAACTATGATATCTTTTTAAAACTACTTTTCTTCTTATTTTGTGTTTTGCCTGCATGTATGTATGCATACAGTGTGCATACAGTGCCTATGAACCCCCTGGAACTAGCATTTCAGAAGGAAGCTGCCATGGGGGTATTGGAAATCAGACCTCTTAAGCGCTGAGCCATCTGTCTAGTTCTGTATTCTCATTTTGTTGGTTTTTAAAGATATATTTATTATGTATACAGTGTTCTGTCTACATGTATGCCCACAGGCCAGAAGATAGCACCAAATCTCATTATGATGGTTGTGAGACACCATGTGGTTGGTTGCTGGGAATTGAACTCAGGACCTCTGGAAGAGCAGGCGTAGTCTTAACCGCTGAGTCGTCTCTCCAGTCTGTATTATCATTTTTGAAACAGGGGTCTCACTCTACGGCTTAGGCTGGACTGGAACTCACTATGTGGCCCAGGCTGATCTCAAACTTAACACAATTGACACAACCTCCTGAGCACTAAGATTATAGGCATAGGCCACCATATAGGTGCACATTATCTTTTTTGTTAGTTTTAAGATATGATCTCACTATGTAGATCAGGCTGGGAATGAACTCACAGAAATCCTCTTGCTTCTGCCTCCAAGTGCTAGGTGTGCAGCACCCTGCTCATTGCCACATATTACCTTCTATCCTATGGTTCTGTAGAAGTCTACCACAGGTCTTATTGGGCTAAAAATCAAGGTACCAGTAGAACTGCATTCCTTTCCAGAGGGTCTAAGACGAAAAATCTTTTCTTTCCAGCTTCTAGAGGCTGCTCACATTTCTTAGATCACAGCTACTTCCATCTCACCAGTCAGCAAAAACCTGCTGAGTCCTCCTTCATAGCATAACTTGGCTCTCCTACCTTTCTCCACCACTTTTAAGGACCCTTGCAATTATCTGGAGGAAAATTCTCTATTTTAGGGCCAACTGTTAGTGACCTTGATTCCATCTTGGCCCTTAACACTTTCTTGCCATATAAGATAATATCCACAACTTCCAGAAATACCACATGAAGGTTGTAGTCTTGTCAAGAGGGTAAAAATACAGGGGGTCAGGGAAGAGAAAGTTACAATTACTTACATGCAAGGAAGTTTCTATATTACTGACTCAGAACTTCAGAGCTATGTAAGGAGGGAAGTGTGAACCCAAGCTGAGTAAGGAAGAGTGAAAAGACCCCAAGAGAAGACTGTAGAGCCCAGTAATGTCAAATGGTTATTCACATTGGCATCCTATACTAAGTAAGGTAAGGGAGAGTGGAAAGCTTAAAATTTAGATAAAAAGTGAGTCTAGCGGGGCAGTGGTGGTGCATGTCTTTAATCCTAGCACTGGGGAGGCAGAGGTAGGCAGATCTCTGTGAGTTTGAGGCCAGCCTGGTCTACAAGGAGTTTCAGGATGGCCAGGGCTGTTACACAGAGAAACCCTGTCTCAAAGAAAAAAAAATTGAGTCTAGTCAGGCATGGTGGTACACACCTGTAATCTTGGCACTTGGGAGGTAGAGGCAGGAGGACCAGAAATTCAATTAGAGGCCAGCTTGGGCTATGTGAGACCTTGTCTCAAAACAACAACAACAAAATGTGATTCTAGCCAGGTCTATTAGTAATGCCTATAATCTCAGCACTAGGAAAGCACAGGCATGAGGATGACAAATTCAAGGGCTACCTGGATACCTGAGTTCAAGACCAGCCTGAGTATCTTAATGAGGCTCTATTTCAAAATTTAAAAAAAAAACTAAAAAGAATTATAGAGCACTTGCCTAGCAAACATGAGGTCCTGGGTTCAAGCCCAAGACTGTGTGTTTGTGTGTGTGTGATTCCATTAATAAAATGTGGCTGCAATGATGGTTAATTTAACTTAATTGAATTTAGAAATACTTAGGAAGTTAGTAAAACACAACTCTGGGCTTGTAAAACAACAGTTCCAGGGGCAATAAGGTCCTGAGGGCTTTGACATAATGAATGGACTGACCCCTTAGTGAATTCATAATATAATATTATTGGGAAATAGCGTTCTTGGAGGAAGATCAGTGGAGGTACGTATTTGGGGACATATTACCCCGTCCCCCTCCTGTTACTACTCTACGTTGTCACACCCTTCCTGTTATGATGAATTGAAACCTATGGAATTGTGAACAAAAATCAATCCTCCCAGTCAGGCAAGGGGGCACACACCTATAATACTAGCTCTTGGGATGTGGAGGCGGGACTTCTCGGCCAGCTTCAGCTACAGTTAGTTTTCAAGGTCAGCCTGTGCTACAGGAGACTCCATCTAAATAATAAACTCCTTCCTCTCTTAAATGGTTTCTGCCAGGCAATTGTCATAGAAATGAGAACATCTAATACAACTGCTGACTGCTTTTCAATTCCACCCCTTCCACCTTTCTTTTTGCTTTACATTGGGCAAGCAAAAAGCAAATCCTCCTTTGGCACCAGAAGGAATTTCAAACAATGCATGTTAAAGTGCCTACAAGGGACCTTCACTTTAGTATCACTCCAATTACTATAAAATCCCCAAATATATGTCCTTTGCTTATTTTCTCAAGTAACTTTTAAATCAGAATTAGAAACTAGCTCTATCTCCAGCAAACCCCATATGCATCTAATATACTTTTATACCATTGTGGTTTTGTGTGTGGCATTAGAAGTCTTGTGAACCAATTTAAGTGGGGGGCCATTTCAGTGTGTTCCTGTTGCTATAACAAAATACCTGAACATTCAAGAACACAGTGCTAGTACTTATTCAGCTTCTGGTGAATACTACATGATGCTCTATGCATGGCAGAAAAGTAGAAGGGGAACAGGATGCCAAAGAAAGACAAGAGACAAAAGGAGTTATGCTTTGAATAAGAAATGCATTCCTATCTTAAAAACTCATGTACTGGTGCTCATTTTGGCAGCACATATACTAAAAATTGAATATTGAAATTAGCATGGCCCCTGCACAAGGATGACAAGCAAATTCGTGAAGTGTTCCAGAGTTTAAAAAAAAATAAAACCCCAAAAAACAAAAACCAGAAATTCATGTACTGGGGCTAGAGAGATGACTCGGTGGGTAAGAGCAGCTGCTACAAGTATAAGAAGCCACTAACATCCATGTAAAAAGCTGGGTTTGACTGTGTGTGCCTGTAATTGCAGTGCTGCTGGGAAGAAAGACACAAGGATTGCCTGGGGCTTACTAGCCACCAGCTAGTTCCAGTTTCAGTAAGATCATATGTCAAAGAGAAAGAATAGAGAGTGGTAGAGCAGAATACCCAGTGTTCTTCTTCGGCCTCTACACATTTGCACACAGATGCACACCTACACAAATCCATGCACATACATTGCACTCAACTACCCCTCCTCAACTAAAACCTCAGGCCAGCAACACGGCTCAGAGGGTAAAGGCACTTGACACCAAATCTGATAGCCAGAGTTCATTTTCCAGAACCCGCACTGTGGAAGTAGAGAATCAACTAACAAAAGTTGCTCTCTGACTTCCATATGTGTATACAGATGCACACATGCACAGAAAAAAAATGAAAAAGAAAAACATAATGTATTAAAAGAGAAAGAAAAATTGCATTGAAGGCCCAGTACCAGTGTGATGTTCAAAGGTAGGGCTTTTGAGTCCCAAATTGGATCCTGAGGACTGTAACTTAGCAAAGGCTTGATCTGATAGCATTATCATTTAGCATAGAAAATATCATTTAGCATAGCAAATCATTATCTGATAGCATTATTAGGAGACTGTGGAACCTAGAAGATGGGGCCCAGGTGAGGAAGCAAGTGACTGTAAGTGTACCCAGGAGGGGTATGCATTGCCCCAGGTCACTCGCCTTCCCTTCCTGTTCCCTCTGTTATGCTACTTCCTCATGAAGCTCCTGCCTTACCCAAGGAAGGCCTAAAAGCAATGCAGCCAGCCAAGTATTACCAAAACCTCTAAAATCATGAGCCAAAATAAATCCCTGTTGTTGTTTTGGTTATAGAGACAGCTTCTCTGTGTATACCCCTGGCTGTCCTGGAACTCAATCTGTAGACCAGGCTGGCAAGAAATTCAGAGATCCCACCTGCCTCTGCCTCCCAAGTGATGGGATTAAAGGTATACCACTGCTCCAGGAGACCACATAAATCTTAAGCTGCTTTTTTAAAGGGTATTCTTTTATAGGTATTCTGTTATAGCAACAGAAAGTGACTAACATAAAGCAAACTTGCTGAGAGTTAATCCCTTCATGAGGAGAGAGCCCCTGATACTCAGTTCACTACTTTTCAAGACCATTACTTTGGCAATTAAATCTCCACCTGAGTTTTAGTGGGATCAAGCCATAGTCAAAACACAGCAGGATTCATCCATGTCTCTGCAAGGTGGTCAATACAGGAGGCACTGTGTTAATTGGTAGTGCAAGGCATACAGTGCAACTATGATGTTAAATGGCATAAAAGGATAAGAGAACCTCAAAAAAAAAGATCAAGCAACTGAAAGGACAGAGTACTGGTAAGATAATCTGCATGAACACTGAAATTGAAAAGCATGTGCTATGCCTTCATGCTATACACTACTTCTTCAACAGCTTCATGGTATACCAATGTATGGCTATAGATACACTATTATTTTTTCACAATTTCCCTATCAACAGCTATGTAGACTGGGCTGAGGATGTAGCTCAATGAGAAAGCACTGGTCTAACATATGTAAAGCTTCAGGTTCAATCTTCAGCATAACCAAAAATGGATGTAGATCGCTGTTTCCTTCTCAAAATTGTTATCACTAGCAATAAATACAATAAAGCATGCACATGTATTTTTATACACACACGTATTAGTCCACCTTATTTGCGAAAGAAAACAACAAAATTTCTACCCAAAAAAGTAAAACTTAAATATGGCATAGTAGTACATGTCTACAATTCCTGTATTCAGGAGGCTGAGGTTCAAGGATCTCTAGTTTGAGACTTTCAAAAAACAAGAGCTGTCCTCTGACCTCCACACCCATGCCACCATGGTACATGCTGTGTGATAATGTTCTTGTACCTTGTAAAGATTTGTCACTCATACTGGTTTAATAAAATGCTGATTGTTCAGTAGCCAGGCAGGAAATACAGGTGGAGTGACCAAACTAGGAGAATTCGGGGAAAAGGAAAGGCTCAGTCTGCTGTCACCACCTAGATGCAGAGGAAGCAAGATGAAAATGCTACACTGAGAAAAGGTACCAAGTCACATGGCTAAACATAGATAAGAATTATGGGTTAATTTAATTGTAAGAGCTAGTTAATAACACACCTGAGCTAATAGGCCCAACAGTTTATAATTAACATAAGCCACTGTATGTTTCGTTGGGACTGAATAGAACAGAAATTTTCATCTATGGGTACATGTGTGCCTGCACTCACACATGATGCACACACAGACACTAAGAAATTTCTATAGAAAAAACTTTACCTGGATGAAAGATTGCTTAATGATTGAGAGCACTTGCTGCTCTTGCGGAGAACTTGGATTTGTTCATACACGTAAAAAATTGCAAACTTACTGGTCAGTGGTAGCACGCACCTTTAATCACAGCACATGGGAGGCAGAAGCAGGAGGATCTCTGTGTGTTTGAGGCCAACCTGGTCTATACAGCTAGTTCTAGGACAGCCAAGGCTACACAAACACACACACACACAAAAAAAACCCGTCTTGAAAAAAAATAAACTTACCATTAATATACCAAACCATACCTGAAATATTGCATATATTTTATTTGCTGAATATTTACATTTTTTACAAAAGGAAGTATTTTCATTTATTAAAAACTTGTGCCGGGACAGATTCAATGCAATGCCCAGCAAAATTCTTCAAAGACTTCAAAAGAACGGTACTCAACTTCATTTGGAAAAGCAAAAACCCCAGGATAGCCAAAA
>LOEQ01012529.1:17818-43549 GCA_001685075.1 Bramus lutescens
CATGGCTACTCTTTCCTCAGCCCTCCAATTGCTGAGGTTACATCCATAAGTCATCACATTTTAATAAAGAAAACATTTTTATCACAAGTAGATAATACATGGAAGCCTATGTGTGTGTGTGTGTGTGTGTGTGTGTGCGCGCGCGCGCGGGAGCGCACACGTGCGCTTCCCATTGACTATTATTTAAAACAATATAATATCTTAATGCATTAAATGATTCATGTTACTTTAATTTGTACAGTAATGTGACTTTTCATAATTACATATTAATTTAAACACTTGATACTACAATGCAATGCTGAAATGAAATGAGCAGAAGAAAGAATAAGTTTCACTGAANCATGGCTACTCTTTCCTCAGCCCTCCAATTGCTGAGGTTACATCCATAAGTCATCACATTTTAATAAAGAAAACATTTTTATCACAAGTAGATAATACATGGAAGCCTATGTGTGTGTGTGTGTGTGTGTGTGTGTGCGCGCGCGCGCGGGAGCGCACACGTGCGCTTCCCATTGACTATTATTTAAAACAATATAATATCTTAATGCATTAAATGATTCATGTTACTTTAATTTGTACAGTAATGTGACTTTTCATAATTACATATTAATTTAAACACTTGATACTACAATGCAATGCTGAAATGAAATGAGCAGAAGAAAGAATAAGTTTCACTGAACTATTGTATGCAATAATATGTCATGTACTTATAATATTAACATTAAGTGTTTTATAAGAAGTCTTTTTATTCAGTCTAAGAAAACCTGCTTAAGGACATATTAGTTTTGCCAACTAAAATAAATTCAATGTGTTTTTTGTTGTTGTTATTTAAACGTGTATTCAATACTAAACACACTCTCCACTTCAAATTGAACCCAGCATAGTTACTACATTGTGGTTTCATAAATCTAAAAAATAAAATCTACATGCCACATAATTCTTTCAAAATTCTTTTTTGTGCCCTGTTCAGAAGAAAATGATAAAGAGTAGTGGTTAAGAGTGACTTACGGTCCTGGAAAGATGGTTTAGTGATTAGGAACTTGTTTTTCTTGTAGAGGACATAGGTTATATTTCCAGTTGTACGTAGTTGCTCACAACTGTCTGAAACTTCATCTCTGAAGGATTCAGCACCCTCTTCCTGCCTCCTTGGTTATTTCATGTACATGTTGCACAGATAGGCATACAACCCAAACTTTCACATACATAAAGCAAAGATAAATGTCTTAAAAAGTCACTCCATCAGTTGTATTAATGATGTTCTTACTGTTCGTCAGGGGAATAATAACTGCTGGTGACTTGTCAATTCTTTCCTCTCAGTTTGGTCCTTGTGTGTTAGAGCACATTGTTCTCTTTTCAATCAGAAATATCTCCCTCATGCTCATTATAGGAGCATTTGTTCCCGAATCGTTGGTACCATTCCATAGACTCTGTGTATTTCATCAATGGATGGCAGAGACCAATCACTAATAGTGTGTTTGGAGGTTTTTGCCCAGACCCTGGATCTGGAAGCTCAGCTTCCAGCTCAATCGCCGTAGAAATAATGGTTTCCTCACACTATATTGCTGTAAACAGAATTTCTCTGCTATCACTCCTTTGCTATGATGGTATGTGATACTAAAATATATGTGTGAATTAGGTTAGTTCATTGCTTTTTGCCAGAAAACAAAACTTATAATATTGATTGTATTTGTCTTTGTACCTCAACTTAATGGAAAGACAAAGAACAAGTATTTATTGCCTTTTCACTCTGATAACCTAGAATCTTCTACAACAAGCAGGAATTCATAAACTCCACACAAATTGGATATAAAAATACTACATGTCATAGAGTGCTTTGGCTCACAAACTGGTGAACAAGACCTGTATATAGACATAGATGCGTTGGACACAGTGACCTCAATAGTCAGTAGCAAGCTCAAGATTCAATTTCAATAGCTTATGACACCCTATTTAAGGTTTCTCAGCATGCTTTGACGAGGAGTACAAAAAATATACATCTGTTATATTTATACATTTTGTTTTGGCAGCTTAATTATTCTTCTCTTGCAAGGCAAACTATGACTAAATTAATAAAAACCTGCTTCATATGGGGCTGGACAGCTGACTCAATAAGTAAATCAGATTCCCTGAAAGCATGAGGACCTGAGCTCAGATCCCAGTACCCACTAAATGGCTATGCGTGGTAACAAGATCCTGAAAACTGCCTGGGATGAGGTGAGGAGATCCCTGAGACTTGCCCCACAAATTATCCTTGTGGAGCAGTGACCTCCAGATGTAGTGAGAGAACAGTTTCTGAAAACTAAGATGGAAAGTGATTGTGGAAGACACCTGATGTAGACCTTCAGCCTCTGTTATTTGGTGCGTGCCATCATGCACTTTGTTACACATTGGAACAAGTACACATGGCAGCTCACAACCACTGTTAGTTCTAGTTACAGGGTGTCTGCTGCCCTCTTTCGGCTTCTCAGGGCTCCTGCATGCCTGTAGTACACTGAGACATAGGGGCACTCACATAGAAAATGAGTAAAGAAATACATTGTATGAAAAATCAGCTTCATCCAAGAGCCACGGCTTGCCTTTTTGTAAATTAATTAATTATTCACAGTTAAAAGCAATGATACTCATGAACAGTAAAAACTTACTATTTATAAACAAACTTTTCAAACTGACTATCATCTGTGACACAGAGCACCCTCACTCTTATTGGGAAAATATTTATATGGGTTGAAAGAATCTAATCTTTACCAATGTATGAATGAAAAATTAATTATGCTCACTTTATTGAGTTTTATAAAGAAAGCGTTTGGAACAAAATTTATTTATAGATCTCAAGCTTTAGCTAAAAAGCAGATTATCTAACTAGCAGATAGTTATTATATTAACAAGTGGTTGAAGTTCATGATGACTTGTGACAAAAATTATTTCTGTTTTCACAAGAAAGACTGAGTCATGGCATGTGTTTGAAAACCTTCCTTTGGACCTTCTAGTATAATCAAGTCTGAACCCAAAATATTTGCATTTCATTACCGTATACTGAATTTCTTTTTCTGGTCAGTTAGATGCCCCAGCAGGCACCAGCATTTGCCACCAAACCTGAAGATTTAATACATTCTTTCAACAGCTGTCAGTATATCAAATCAAGGTTTTAAATAATCCGTAGTTTGCACTTTTGGGGTAGCAAGGATTAGGCTCTGGGCTACATGAAAAAAAGGGCAGGAAGTAAGGAAATAAAAACTAGGAGAATTTGAAATTTGAAAGTGGGGACAATAAGTACAAGGCAGAAGGATGCTGAAAAGGGGACCGCGCGGGCAGAAATGGGCCACTTACGTTGTACTCATGCACGAAATTTTTAAAGGAAAAAGCAAAACATTATGGAAGAATAGTGTGGGTGCCAGACCGGATTGTAGATAGATCTAAAAGGTTTAATGCGTGTCGTCCTTCACTATCACACCAATCCCTCAGGAAGACAAACCGACAACTGAAGTCGGCAATAAACAAGAACAAGTTGTGGTGGCAAATGGTGACCAGCAAAGAAGGTCACAAGCTCCTTTTCAATGGATTTTGGGTAATTCCAGAAAGGAGGTTATTAATCTGGTGGCAATTGGTGACAGGCCTGACAGTTAGGGACTTTCCAGCGGAGGGGAAGGGAAAGCTATCTTTAGCTAGCAGAAAGGTGGGGTGTACCTGCTGTGCCAGCAGAAGGGGCCCTGGGGTGCCTGCTGGGCTAGAAGGAGGCTGTGGGGTGCCTGCTGATTGGTTGCTTCTAAGTTGTGGTTTTCCTGAAAACTGCGTGCTCAGTCTGTCTCATCTAGTGGATCTGAATTAAGGCCTGTACTTTGTCAGGGCTACTAGGGGTGCCTGTCATGGCTTCGGTATGGCTCCCTGGCCTTATCGTTATTTAAGTGAAGAGTTAGTCCAAAGACTGGGAGAAAAGTCTGACAGCTGGAGGATTAGAATGAGCATTTAGAACATATAAAGAATAATCACAACAAAACAAGACCCACTAGGCCGCTCAATTAGAGCATGGGTTCTGGAAATACACAGAGAATTTTAAAATTATGAAATACAAATGAATAAGAAATATTTTTTAAATGTTCAACATTATACCATTTTGCATTTCAGTGAAATGTATGTTAAAACTATTTTTGAAATTTCATTTGTACTAGTAGGAATAGTTGAGTTCAAAAAAATAAATGAAAGGCCAGGCAGGCGGTGGTGTCACACATTTTTGACTCCAGGACTTAGGAGGCCGAGGCAGGAGAATCTCTGTGGGTTAAAGGCCACCCTGGTCTACAAAGAAAGCTCCAGGACAGCCAAAACTGCATTATATGACCTTGTGTTAAAATAAAAAAGAAATGAAATAAAACATGCTGATTAGGGTGTAAGAAAACTATTCGGTATCACTGGGAGTGTAAACTGGTCTATCCTCTATTGAAAACAATATAGATGTCCAACAAAACCTGAGTATATATCTACCATGTGATCCAGTTTTACCGCTCTTGGACATATATATCCAAAACAGAGGTACTTGGTTATCCATTCTTATTGCTGCTCTATTTAGTATACCTAGTCATGGAATCAGCCTAGAAGTACTTCATCTGATGAATAAAGAAAAAGGTTCAACATACACACAGCTGAATTATATTAAACTATAAGGAAGAGCAGTAATTCGAATTTTTCATATGAATGAATGGAACTGAAAAAATAGTTCAGTTTTAACCCAAACTCAGAAATGCAAGGACCACTTGTTTGCCCTCATATGTGCATCCTAGCTTTGCACCATTAGATTTGGCATGAATATTTCTCCTATATTTTCTTAAGAATGTGCTTGTACAAATGTTTGTGCTTTCTATCATTGGTTTCTTTATCATGTAAATAAATATCAATTAAGAGAATATCAGTGATTATTATATTTAAGTTTTGAAATAGCAAAATATGTCCTTCAAGGGACATTGGCAGTTATTCTAAAACTTATACTCTGCCATGACTGTTATTTCATGTTAGGTGTAATTATGACCTGGTTAAATATATAACACATTTGCAACTGTACATAAGCTAGTTATAACATATTAGGTATAATTATGGCCTGGGTATTGTTTCATTTGTAAATTAAGCATGATATAAGAAGATATGATTATGTGTCATGTTGAAAAGGGGCGAACTTGTAATATCTATTTTTGGTTGTCAACTTGATTACAGCTAGAATTAACTAAAACATAAGCAGCTGGGAACGCCTATGAGGAATTTCTTCTTAATTGAGTAACTTGAAGTGAGAAAAACCCACTTTTGATCCAGATCTTTAGAGGTGGAAAATCACGTCTTTAAACCTGACACTGACTTCCTAGTGACAGCCTATATAAAGGACATGGAAGAAGAAAGCTTTTTCATTCTTTACCTGATGGCTCTCCCTTTAGCTGGCAAGTTCATTTCTTCACTGAATAGAGCATACTTCTTCAGGATTCACATACTTACTGAAGACCATCTGAGACATCCAGTCTTTTAGACTGAACAACTTCTGGATTCTTGGAACTTTCATTGGTAGTCATTGTTGTAGTAGCTTAATGGCATTTTTAATAAATCTTATATATTCTGTAAATTCTGTTCCTTTAGAGGACCCTGAGGTTCCCCTAATACAGAAAGGAAATAATTTTATATTAGAGAACGCCATTTTTGAAATTAGAAAATAACTTGAAAATTGATTGCTCACGAATCCTTCTATAATAACTTACATAATTACAGATTCTCAGTGAATCAATGTAATATATAAAAAGCTGAGAATTCATTCCATTGACTTGTACACTTATGTAACTGGTAATAACATAAAAATTTACTAACAGATGTTTTATACTTGTCCAACATCTTACATAATTATAAATTCTTTAGGAATAAGTGTGATATTTTAAAGGATGAGAATTTATGCCATTGACTAGTCACTTATGTAACTGGTAATAACATGAAGTGAAGGACAGATGTTGTATACTTGTTCAGATAATATCAAAGTATAATTTAAATCTAACCAATCTAAGAAAGGATTTTAAAAATACCTGTGAGTCTATACTAATACTAGTATATGAATAAGTAAAGAAATGAGAGTAAATTAGGCAAATTTGTAATAATAATTTGGATCATCTGTTATATATTACATATATAACAATCTACATTCAAATGCAATTGTCTTGCCTTTCAGCTCTGTCTGCACAAGTCACACCTGAAAACTACTGCCTGCAACAGGAAAAACAGGGAGTATAAAATGAGGAAACATGGCCATTACGTCGTCATTTAGATGAGGGCTAATGACAAAAATACTGAATGAAATTAATATGCCTCACTCGCAGAATGATTTAAAGGGAAGAGCAGATTATTGATTTTTCTTTCCCTTCATCCCACAATCCCTTTCAGCAGTTGAGAAAAGAGACACAAAATTAGGCAAAACTACATAGTAGGGCATTCTAAAAAATACCTTGCCAATGTAGCTCAAAACTTCTGAAGTTTTCGAAAAGTGTGAGAATGTTGCAGAAGATATTAAAACTAGTAGACATGGTACTGCGTTTTAGATGGGAACCTGAAACAAAAATAAGTGGACACTAGGTAAAAGGTAAGGAAATTCATGTAAAATGTGAACTTCCATTATTAATGATGTGTTACTATTGTCCATTGCTTATAAACCTTATTCTAGTTTACAACAGTAATTATAGACAATAGGGTGAGAAATATATAAAGATTTTTCTCCTTATGTTTTAAATATGTTTAATTAAAAACAACAAAATGATACCTAGATAATATTAAAACCTGTATATATTTTCAGGGCAGATTTAATAAAATCTAATCTGCAGTAGATTAACATTTTTTAGTTATAAATATACATGTTATCTGGAAAAACATTTTCAATAAAAGATAAATTAAACTGGAGAGATGGCATTATATTAAGAGTACTTGCTGCTGCTGCCAATGGCTCACGTTCGATTCTTGCCAATAAAGTGAGGAGGCTCACGACAGACTGTCACTCCAGTCTCGGAGGATCTGATCACCTATCTTTGCACCAGTGAGTATTCTTGCATGTGATGCACACACACATTCATGTACACATACATGCATATAAATAAAAAAATAAAAGCAAATCTTTAAAAATTCATTAATAAATCACAAGTCAATATATTCATAATAAAGTTATACATGCACATGATTCCATCCCCCCGTTTAAATTATTTTCACTAACTCTGTAGCAAGATTCACAAAATGCAAAGGAATGAATAATATTCAGATCAGTTTTTGAAGTTGTTAAAAATGTATTTACCCTCAAAGCTTGGTCAATTTATACTATTTAATTCTCAAACAGAGCATATTTTATCCCAGAAACATTTGTTTGTTTGTTTGTTTGTTTGTTTGCTATTATGGATTATTCATTCGAAATTTGATTTTGATTTCCCTGGGCATTGACCATCTATCAGAAAAATTGTTATTTTTTAACAATACATGGACTCTATATATGAGAGATTTATAATAAAGATTCAACTATATAAAATATACTGAAGTAACAATGATACAGAATTCAGGGACATACTTTTATTCTATCATGAATAATTCTGAGATGATTCTCTTTACTTTTAGTGAATCACTAATGAAAATCAAGGATGGCATTGCTGGAGAGATAAGTTCAGAAGTTAAATGAAGTTACTGCTATTCCAGAGGAAAACATTTCAGTGAACCTGTAGCTCCAGGGGATTCTATGCCGTCTTTTGGTTCCCATAACATTGCACTTGTGTTCACAAGCCCACACTCAAACACATTCATATACGTAAAACTGAAGAAATTTAGAACAAAATAGAATCAAATATTGACAAGGTGCTAGTGCTTTTTTCACAAGTCGTGAAAGGTTATTGAGTTATTGTCATGAAGCTTTTTCTTCCAGGTATAGCAACATCATCCCATAACTATCCTGGAGTAGGGAAAACCTTGGCAGGTAGCTGTGACCGACAGCAACAACAAAATAATAATAACAAGGGGAACCATGAAGAGATGGATACTGGTAATGGAATGATTGGCACTTAGTTGTAAAATTAGAGCAAGTTTAAAGGACCCTCATAAGGGCTTCCAACACTCTCCCCTGCACTCTTCATAGCTGCAAGGGATCTTGGGAGAAGCTAGAGGACAGAGACAGTATAACAAAAGTGAAACCATGATGCAGGTACCAAGAGTTTGTCATCCAAACTCTTGGATAAATAAAATAAAATAAAGATAAAGAGACTTTGTGATGTCATGGCTGAAAACTATTTTACAAATATTGCAAATATAAAGATTAGGAATTTTGTATTTTTCAGTCGCCTATTTACTTATAGACAAATGCACCATCATATACGTAAATGGAAAACTTTGGAAACATTTTTTAAGGTGATAAAAATCTAATATTCAATTCATGATTTATTAATTTATTTAGTTCTTAAAGATCATTGAAATGCTGTTGTATTCTGACCTTGTTGGTTAGCAAGACTTAATTCATCTGCTTTATGTTGTAGAGCACACAGTAAGGCTGTCTTTATAAACCTATATGGGAAAAGAATGCACACAAAAGCACTTAAATAACTGTCTATGTCAATGTTCTATTGCTGTGAATAGATACCATGTCCAAGGCAACTCTTATTAAAGAAAGCATTTAATTGGGGCTTGCTTACAGTTTCAGAGTGTTAGTCCATTATCATCATGGTGGGGAACTTGGTAGCTGGAAGGCAGACATGATACTGGAGAAGTAGCTGAGATAGATATGCACATACAGCCTTCAAGGAGAAGCCCAGGGGATGGAACGCATGCCATGGCCTTTTGAATCTCAAAGCCCGCTCCTAGTGATGGACACACGAGTTCTAAAAATTCTGGATCTCCTCATCTCAAACAGTTCACCAACTCGGAACAAAGCTTTCAAATATAGGAGCCCATGGGGAACATTCTCATTCATACCACCACAATAACTACAGTTTTATTTTATAAATGGGATCAATTGAAATAAGTTGTTATCAACAGCGTCATAACTCAGTAGATTGGCAAATACCTGACTGCTGTTCAGTATTCTTGAATTACTATTTGTGTGAGCATTTACATACATTTGTTTGTCTATACATAGACAGTTGTGTGTGTGTGTGCCTGCACACATGCATTTGCATGTGACTGGAATTTGGATGAAAACCCAGAACCTCATAGAAACTGTGAATTTCCTGTATTTTATTGATAGTTTCTGCACCCATACCTGTTGTGTGTTCTTCATCCTGACCTAGCACAGTATTACAGTCAGGAGGGCAAAGTAGGCAGAGTTTAGAGCAGAAGCCGTATCGGTCTGTTCCTTTCGAAAGCATTCAAAGAAAATTGCATTGTATTACTCTGCTTTTAAGGAGTGGCTACCCACTTTGTTGTTTCTCAATGTTTATGACGTTACGATTGAAGACCATTTATTTTGCAAAAGATATTGTCAAACCTACTTAAGTTTCTTTTGAAGGGGCACATAAGTGTGAAATAATAGACTCCTGTAAAGTTTAAGAATGGATATGTGCCCTGATGAAATTTTTTCCTTCTTTCTACCATCTGCTCAAGCTACTTTTCAAACACTCTGTTTGAATGATGACTAAATATATCTTTAAAGCTCATTTTCCACAGGCAATAAAAATAAAAGACAGTTCTTAGTGTGAAAATCCTTTTGTTAATTTTATTTTCTTGAATCCCAGAATATGACAATTAACTCAATGTGTTGAAATCAGTCTCACTAGTTTTGAGTAGATGGCAAATATTGATGAATTATCCCATTCCCTGTCTGACGGAGTAGTTTGTTTTTATCTTTACAACAACTCTTCTTGAAACTTCGATTTTCTGCACTAAGCAATAGCAGTCATTCACACTTCCATATTGTAAATTTCATTTGAGAGCATGTTTTACAGGTCTGCTCAGCCTGAATGTCTATGTACTCTAATGCAGTAATGCATGGAAACTCTAATCCTGTGATATATTATATAATGTTGGTCCTATGGGTGTAATTAGCTCATTGGAATGGAGTTATCTGGATGGAATGTCACTATGATGAAACGGCACATTTTGTAGATTATCTTTCTCTCCACCTTAAGGATACACAAAGGTGACGTCAAACTGAACATAAAAATCTCACCAAGAAGCAAGTTGGTTGGAGTATTAATCTTCAAATATTCAAATCTAGAAATGTGAGAAGTAAGCTCCTGTAATTTAGCCACCTGTCTCTAGGAGTACTTGAAACCCTTCAAGAAGACTAAGAGAAACCCTGGTAATTATCTGGGAATGCAGAGCATAAACTTAAAACCCTGTTCATGTTCCAAACATTTCTCTTCCAAGAGTCTCTTGTTTCTTGCAGCCTAGTTGAGAACAAGTCAACAAGAGGAAAGAAATGGCAAAAACAACGTTTCTCACTGAAGAAGTGTATTTTGAAAGGCCAGAAGCATCTGTCCATGGGACAATCTGCCCAAAGCTCTGAGATTTTTCCCATTTTTCTATTCTGCCTTCTATACACATCATCTTTCCTCTAAGTCCCTATTGGTGATTCTAAAGTATATCTCTCATGTTATCTTCACTTACATCCAGTCTGAATAAGAAATTTGATTCCTTTTGAGACAGGTCAAAACCTAATGGCTGATCCTATACTGTCTTTGGCTTAAAATATCCTGTGGGCTTAAATTAGCTCATTGATCTAAAATTGAAGGATTGTAATGAAACCTAAGATTAATAGCTTTTTAAGTTGTACAAAGAGTAACAAGGTTTGGGCTGTCTTCTAAGAATCTTCTCTCAGTTCCAAAAAATCTTATTTGTCCTCTACATCTAACAGATATTCCAAGAGAATGTACTGGATTCATGATCCATCAAGATTCTTCAACATATTATAGGTACGTACCAAAGGAATTAACTATTGTATTAGAATAATAGATTAAATGTTATTGTCTTATGTTTGCTTTAATGATCTACCATGAATTTACTGGTTTCATACAGATGAAATGTCAGAAGAATGAGATCTGAGATCAAGATAGCAGCAGGGCTTCTCCTTATAAAGCTTCTGGGAAAAATACTATTTCCTATCTCAGGTCCCGGAGGTTCCAGGAATTCCTTGGCTTATGTGGCATAAATCATATACCTGCTGCCATCATATACATGGAAAAATTCTGTTAATCACTATATATAATTAAGTATATATTGTTGGATTCTATTACTGACTGTTTAAGAAGGAATATCTTCTATTTTAATTAGAGATGCTAGTCTATGATTCCTTCTTGTAATGAGGCTGTGTTGTTTTCATAAGAGTGATTCCTGGCCTTGCTGATGATTTAGAAAGTTGTTTCTTCCTATCGTACTTTCCTTGGAAGACCAGAGAGAATGGTCAACATTTCTTCCTTCAATGAAGTAAAACTCTCCATAAATACATAGAACTTGGTGTTTTTTTCTTTCTTTTTTTCCTGTAAGGTAATTAAATATTGATTCTGCTTCTTCAGTAGCTAGATTCCCATTCAACTTATTTATTCTTCATTGAATGAGCTTTGGTAGTCTGTGTTTTTCATGAAATTTGTCTATTTAATCCAACAACAAGGCAATAATATTTCTCTTTTATCTTCTTTCCAGTGACTGCCCCTCTTTCATTTCTGACATTTGTAATTTGTGTATAGTGTCTTTCATTGTTAACCTGGCTAAATCCTTCCAATTTTATTGTTCTTAATGGCAACAGTTTTGGTTTCTTTATTAGTTTCCTTATTTGAATTGAAGTAATCTTTTAAAATTCTTTTTGCATTCTTTAATTATCAAGCTCTTAAATTGAGGAATAAGAATATTTATTTTATTTTTTATTTTTAATATATCTTTCAATGATGTAAATTGCTAATAATTGTTGGTATCTAATTCTTGAAAATTTATATTTTCTTCTGCTCCCATATTTGAGATGTCTCTACAGACTCTGTTTGAATACTGTGTTGTAAGTCCATATTCAATGTTTAGATACTTTGGAATTTAGTTGTTGCTTTTTCTCCTTGGTTTCTATTTTCATTCTATCATGTAGTGAAATTCTACATTGTTATGGTTTTTATACTATTAAGATTAAGATGTATTTTATGAATCAGATGCGATTTACTGCGGTGAATTCTTAGTCAGCTTTAAAATGTGTGTTTCTGTGTTGTTGAATGCTGTTTTCTATAATGACTTTTTTAATGGAAAGGGTCATTTTATTATGACAGAAATACAGGTCTCTGAGGATATGTAATAGATTTCTGTGAACCTTCAAAACGTTTGAATATTTTGTAATTATAAGGAGTTGACAGATAAGTGACTATGAGAACTCACACATCGGTTCTTAGAGGGTTTCATGTAAACAGCAACTCTAGATGATACAGTTATTAAAATATGACTAACGATCTGTAGGAAAACAATGTCTACAATGACTTATAGAGAAGGTGATTGAAGTTCTTTATCGGTTTATCTCTTCTCTCAAGGACTACCAATCAGATATATCAGTTACTGATATGGACATCAACTCCCACAAGTATGGTTTTCTATTAACCTAATGCTTATCAGTTTAATTAATTTTTGTTTCCTGAATTTTTTCATACTTGCATGAGGTACATATATATTATACATTGTTATGTCTTTTGAGACAATCAAGCAAATCTTATAATGTAACATTCATATTGATATATGACATATTCCAATACTGAATTCTACTTTCTGTGTGATTATATATTAATACTAGCCTTTTCTTTCCATTGGTGTTAGCCAATTTTCCTTTAACTCTTTACTCTAAATCTGTCTGCATATCTATATTTATGTTTGTTATGTTTATATTTATAGTTGATTATTTATATATGACATAGTATGTGTTTTTACTGACTATATCAATATTTTAGTTGATATATTTCAATCAGATATGAATTTGCCATTGTATGAAGAATAATGTAAATCCCATGATACCATGGATGTTAGAAACTGGTGCTGGGACAACTTCCTCAATTTTTTTCTACCTTATATCTTGAGTCAGGGTCTCTAACTAAATTTAGTAACAGATTGGCTAGACTAGTAAGCTCCTGTGATCTGCTTGCCATTGGCATCAGCTCTAATGTCAGAGAAATGGGCTATAAAATTTGACTTTTTGATTTGATGAGTTGCTTCCAAAATATAGACTTCAAATTGTAAGCTGCCTGCAGACCATAACGTGTGCTCAAGGTTCTCAATTTCTGTGAACTGTCATTCATGTTGGTGTGGGCTTTGGTGGTGCGTCTGTCTTCAACTCATTTCTGCTCCTGTGAACAACTCTCTACCCATATTCCTGTAAGTAACCCCAATAAAACTCTGGCTCACCAAAGTGAACTTTAGTGGTGTCAGTATGTTGCTCTCTTGTGGGCTCCCTATTTGAGATGAATATATGTATATATCCCCAGTTTTGCTATATGGAACTGTGAGAACAGGAACACTCAAGATATGTTTCTGTTGAGGCTGAATCCCTAAATCTGAGGACTCACAATCTGTAAAGTAGCAGAAGAAAACATGTCCTGAGGTTCTTCATGATTAATGACTTTTTCCTCTGAAGTGGGAAAGACCACTTTTACATACAGTTCATTGCCACACTTGGTTTTGAAAATGTGTAGCTGGTTTTCACCTTATTTACCTCCTCTTTCATCTCCTTCCTTTCTTTCTTCATTGCTCTGTACTGGCTGCTTATAACTGTCTGACTTTGTGCATCCCACCCAGAACTCTAGTAACCCCATTTTCTGAAATACATGGAGCTGGCATTGCCTACAAGGTGCGTAAAGTATCAGTAAGTAACTGGTGTCTCTTTACTCTTTTCTCCTTACCTGTTGACTTGGACTTTTGGATTTTTTTTATCCAATCTCTTATTTCAATATTAACTCAAACATCTCTGACAAAACAATTATTCCAGCTCAAACACTTTTAAAAAATTCACAGCCAAAAATTTGTTTTAGAGACTGGAGAGATGCTGTGACAATTAAGAGCACCTGCTACTCTTGCAAAGGACAGGAGCTGAGTTCCCAGCACCTACATCAGGTAACGGAGAACAACCTGTAACTCCAGCTCCAGGCGATTCAATGCTCTCTCCTAACCTCTGTGGGCACCTACACACATGTGTTCACATTCAAATACTTGAATACATAGATATAAACTATTTTAAAATATTTTATTAGGTTAAGAAAAGAGAAGCAAATGCTTATGGTAGAGCTTTGTGTGCATATACAACCATGAGGATTTATGGAGAATTAAAGTTTCTTGGGCTAGGTGGTAGTGGTGTGTGCCTTTAATCCCAGCACTTGGGAGGCAGAGGCAGGCAGATCTCTGTGCATTTGAGGTCAGCCTGGTCTACAAGTTCCAGAGCAGGCTCCAAAGCTACAGAGAAACCATGTCTTAAAAACAAACAAACAAAAAATTAAAATTTATTGGGTTGCATTTTGAGTAAATCTATAATATAAATCTACACTGGTATGCATGGGTGTCCTTCTCTCAGAGAAAGCAGACTAATATAATTTAATTTAAATATGTCATACTACCTTTCATTTTTAATATTATATGGTATATTTTCTAAATAGGTATTTTTAAGACTTCTTTTTGCCTTTTCTTCCTAAATATTTATTCATGTTAAGAAAACTAAGCAAGGCTTTGCTGGATAAATCCTTGGATCATGTTTCTTTGCATTAATTTGGGACTTTGGAATTATCTCCTACAGTATATCATATTGAATAACATGTTCCCAAATAGAACCTGCTGTCATTATAGATTTCTTGTGAGTCATGGCTTCCATACTAACCATGCTTTTTAACAACCTTCCCTATTGCAACTATTCTACAGTCACCTTAATCCTTGCCAATGTGTAGGACTGTGTAAATCCTAGTCAACAATAGAATCAGTTCCATTCCCCGTGTCTTTCATTGAGAGAATAAATGATGAACTACTTCTTGTCAAACCTTAAGAACTCCTGAAAATTGCACATAAAATTCCACAATTATATTTCTTTGTTGGGTTCATGGCATGTAGACATAGGAACTTATACATATTTCCAATTCAAAGCCTTCAGAATGGTGAATTAGTCTCAGTGAGTAATTTCTTGCCTCAAAAGTGTGGAGCCCAGAGTTCCAGTCTCCAGTATGCATGTTAAAAGTTTACCATGTTGAAAATCTCAGTGCTGGGGAGGTTGAGAGAGGAAGATCCCTGTGATTCACTGACAAACTAGTGTAGTTGGGTATGTGAGCTCCAGGTTCCTTGAGAGATGCTGTCTTAAAAAATAACATGTACAGTCATTGAAGAAGAGCTCTCTGCGTCCTCACAAAAACCCCAAGAACTTCTATATATACAAGTAAAGCTATCTGAAAGATTGGTTTAGAGCATACCGTAAATTTTTATTTTTAAAATAATTACTTCTAAATAAGATTTGTCTCCAAATATAGGTGTTTCTTTTAAAAAATTACTTATTATGCTTTAACATAAATATTATCCTCTAACAATCCACCTAGATAGAATTATTTACCTAGTCAGCTACCTATCAATCTGTTTATCTGTCTTCCTACCTACATATTGTGCAAGGAGTAGTCTTGTTTGTCAATTTGATAAGATTGAGAACCTCTTAGGAAATACATTACTGGGTATATCTGCAAAGAGGACAGGGAAGGGATCACCTAGTCTCAGCAGAGAAATAGAAAAAAAAAAAAACCTATCTAGTAGCCAAGGTACACAGCGGTCAGTCTGAGAAACAAGTCTGCCTACCTATCTTCCCTGACTCCCTCTAAGCCAATGTGACTTTCTCTGCTGCTGCCTCTCAGCTACTGACATGAGGCTACAGCTTCTGTTGTCTCCTAGTAACGATATGGACTCTATACCAGTGATTTCTTAGAAGTAGCCAGACTTCCACCACCAGATTTTTCTGTTGTGATATCTAGGTTCTTGGACTGTCAGTAGCTGAACTTTCTGCCTCTTCAGTCGACAACTATCTACCGTCTTAACTCTCCCAATTTAAAAAGTCAATCTAATGAATCTAATTTATAGTAATGCACATATAGCTGGTCCATGTTCTGTTCCCATAGTCAAGTGCTCTACTACACTATTTATTGATTACTCTTGTATCTATGTTTAAATAAGCTATTCTCATCTAAAAAGACCCTATATTTTTAAAAAAATCTCCTTAAATATCGCTCGTCTTCTCTGTGATTCACTAGATGTTTTAAATTTCCCTTTCCTTTTCAATTTGATTCATATTTTCCTCTCTCCAGCCACTGACAGCATGCATACAAAGGCTGTGAATACACACAGAAATATTAGTACAATTGCTTATCACTGACTGTGGATTAATAGCAGATTTAAAGGTATCACTCAGACTATAAAATCTTTCCAGCAAGTTTTAAAAATAATGTGCACTTTTGGAAAAGCAAAATATTTGCTACCTATAAAATATTTTAAATGCAGATATAAATTGCAAAGAAATAACAGTACTACCTGAAAACGTCTTCTGAAAAGTATTATTAAAAATGCAATTCTTGCTCCATAACATATGAAATCAATACGGATTATATCAAATAGTCCTACAAATCTCCAATGGAGTTACACATTTTTCTCTTCAGCGGATAATGCTAATTTCTGTCTCCTGGTATTTTTCCTGTAGTCACCTACATTTTTTTCTCATATCTCACTGGTGCCTTTAGAGGGAGTTAAAGCTTTTAATACACAGAAATTTAAATAATTACATCTGTGTCAAATATTAAATTGTATTTTATAATAGTACACATGAGGAAGGTTAAATATAAGAGTGTTTCAAAGTAATAAAACTATCAGATCTAACCCTAACTCAGAATTTTTCAGTTTTATTTTATTATGAAATGCTTTAAACTCAGAATGGTTCTCATCTTAGCAAATACAGTGTAAATTAACTCAATTCAAATGTTAGAAGACTCACTCAAGCATACTTTTATTTTTTACTATGAAGTTAGGTAAGCTAATGCTTCATGGAATAGTAAATACCTAAATTTGAATTATTATTGAAATAAACCAATACACATTTAAAAATCCAAGATGAATAAAATTCACAGTAAGAACTACTGTTCATTTTAAAGGCAAAACATTATGAAATATTATTTTCTCAAAGGTTCCCAAGTTTCATATAACCACTTAAATTCACATATATAAAATAAACATACAAAACTATGGTGAGGTTACTTATTCATGTTCATTCCTAAATTAGAATATCCTTATCAGTAAAACATGAAAAGAAAGCTAGCTCCTATTAGCAGGTCACTGAGATTTCAAGCTCTGGGCTAACAATATATGGATTGAAGATGGATGATTTGCTGAAGGGTATTATGTTAAGAAAGTAAAGGGATCAATTACACAGATAGTTTTATGTATCCTCATTTTGTGTTAGTCCTTATCCCACTCTATCAAAATGCCAAAAGCAAACTACCTCATGGTGGAGAAGGGTTTAGAGGTTCTGAAAAATGGTCAGAAGATTTAACTGCTTTAGACTTGAAGCAAGTCAGAAACATCTGATTATGATCAGAAGGTCACAAGAGGAATCCTCTTCATATTGTAACCTCCAAAAACATCTAAAGAGTCCAGAGACAGGTTTATAATTTCTAAACATATGTTGGTGGCTTATTTCTCCACCAAGGCTCCATACTTTACTAGATCATTCTATATGAATACATTGATGCGTTACATAATTGACGAGCTAGCATCCTTAGGCTTAAATCACTTGGTGGTGTCACGAACCTAACTTCAAACCATCAGCACATGAGGCTTGTAGAAGCACCCTTCATATTTAACCAATAATATCATAAAAATAACAGATGATACAAAGGTTTTGAAAATATACCTGAGTTTTCAGTTGACATAAATAGAAAAAGACGTATGAGTAAAGTGATGGAGTTCCTCATATAAGGGAATAAGTAATAATTGAAAATTGGAGATATAGATTGAACACACATGGACTACAACTGGTAACTACAAAAATTACCAAGCGTTTCTGGGTTATGTTGTTTTTAGTAATAATCCTATAATAATGAGAAATACTAATTTCTAAATTAACATTCTTCTAAACATACTTACTTTTTCACAGTACCCTCAAGAAATTCTCTAATCAAATGACACTTCAAATTATTGGATAGTATAGGCACAATATTTTTAGTGGGATATCTATCATCTATATCTTGGATTCATTGATAATTCATTGAAAGAAAGGACATTTGCAAATGTGGTATTTTCCCCAAATTAAGTCTCGAGACCTCAGGATCTAAATTAACTTGGCTATACTTATTTGGTCTGAAACCCAAGGATGAAGAGTATTTTAACAGTTAGAATGCCCCACCTCAGAAGGGCCTAGAGCACTGCTGCTGAATCTTCTTGTGCAAACATTGCCAAATACATGGCATCTCCACAACCATATCCCAGACACCGGTTATCTCTCGCTGCCATTGCTTTCAAGCTAATATGAAGATTTTCTCTCGTTTCTTATCTTCCTTTTACCTAGAACAGAAAATGTCTTAAGGTTCCCCACATAACCTCATACAACTGTTTTTTGCTTCTTTTAATTTTTATTTATTTATTTGTGTGAGTCGGGGTTTGCCTATGCATACACATATGTCATTTATACAGGGGTTCTTGCGTTGGCCTAAAGAGGTGTCAGATCCCCTGGAGGTGGAATTATAAGTGTGTGTGTGTGTGTGTGTGTGTGTGTGAATGTGTGTGTGTGTGAGAGAGAGAGAGAGAGAGACAGAGAGACAGAGAGACAGTTTGTGTGATTTGTTTTGTGTATATGTTGTTGACAGAGAAAGGATGAACACTGATGCTATTTTAATGTCAATAAATCATAACACTTGTTCCCAAGACCTCAGCCCCCATTACCTCTAAAGTTTCAGGTCAAATTAATAACTTTTCTTTTCATGTACTTCTCCTCAATTTCTCCTAATAACCTACAATATGATATTTAAATATTTAAAAGTTTGAACTTATATAGAAGAGGCAAGACAAAAGAGGAAAACATTCTGAGTGTAATTGTGAAGTCAGACTTAATAATTCTGTGATTTCACAAAGGTCAAAACCTTCATCTCAATTAACTGTAACTCCAGATATTGTATCCTTTCCTTCTCACACCAAGAACGCTCTACACTTTCCCTTAAGTACATCTTTTAAAAGTTTAGTATTTTTGATGTCCATTAATGAAGATGATCTATTAGATGATGATATACAAGTGACATATGTCAACTTATAACAATATTTCATGGGTGATGACTATTCATTACACACACACTCTCTCACGTGCACACACACACACACAAATACCTTTATATTATTACCTATAGATATAATTGGATTTCACAGGAACAATCAGTTAGTCACAGTGTCCCAGAACATGTTGCCAAATGCTTTCTGAAAGTTTATTTTTTGACTAAATTTGTTTCATATATTTTTATCTTTTTCTGTCCTAGAATAAGTATTTTTGTTTCTTTTTCATTGATTTATTAATAGTGTATCTAACTCAGAAATCTGCACAGCAAAGAGAGTCCCAAGACCAATATTCTACTAAACTTGTGTAACTGTTTTATGAATTTATTACCATGTATTGGTGGTTTTTAACATTCCATGGCAACTTCTGTAACACATTTAAACCTAATCCTGTGTGAAGATTTTTACTGTGGTTGATTTGGGGTATACATTGGCTCTCTTATTGATAACAAACAGCAGAGTGATTTTGCGTTACTAAATAATGTTTAGTAAAAACAACAACTATCCATCTTCACAGGTCAACACCAAAGAATGGGAATGGGTTGTACCATCTATATCCAGTCTTTTAATTGCTTACCAAGAAACCTTGCAAAAATCAGGGAAATGATTCTGCTGGCAATGCACACATATTTTATTTAAATACTTCAATAGGTTATTCAAAGAGGAGAAAAAATGTAAAATTAAATAATTAAATGTGTAAATGTACATGTGCATAAACTTTGCACACATTCAACTGACTCATTTTAGAAAATAGATACATGTTACATATTCAAGCTTCTGAATTGTAATATTCTCAACAAAGTATTATGAATATTTTAATATTTCTCATTAAAATGATTATCAATGTGGCTTTTACTGTGGAGTGTATTAAAACAATTTACCAGAACCTTTTGACTTTCAGAGTTTCCATTGAGAAGTTGGGTATACTTCAGATGAGTCTGCCTTTATATGTTACTTGACCATTTTCATTTGTAGTTCTTAATATTCTTTATTCTGTAAGTTTAGTGTTTTGATTATTATATGGCAAGAGGACTTTCTTTTCTGGTCCAGTCTATTTGGTGTTCTGTAAGCTTCTTCTACCTTAATAGGCATATCTTTCTTTAGGTTGGAAAAGTTTTCTTTTATGATTTTAGTGAGTATATTTTTCTGCATCTTTCAGCTCAAGTTCTTCTTCTTCTATCCCTATTATAGTTAGGTTTGGTCTTTTCATGGTGTCTCTGATTTTTTAGATGCTTTGTGTTAAGGATTTGTCGGATTTAATGCTTTCTTTGACCAATGCATCTAATTCTTCTATCATGTCTTCAACTCTGGAAATTCTCTCTTCTAACTCCAGTTACTTGTTGGTTATGTTTGCATATGTACCTCCTGTTCAGTAACCCATATTTCCATTTCCATAATTCTCTTGATTGTGTTTTCTTCATTGCCTCTATTTCAATCTTCAAGTTTGTTTGAACTGTTTGCTTCACCTCTTTGATTGCTTTTTCTTAAGTTTCTTTAAGAGTTTTATTGATTTCTTTCAGTTTTTTATTTGTTTTTTCCTAAATTTTTTAACAGAATTTTTAATTTCCTCTTTAAGGGTCTCCATTATCTTCATAAAGTTATATTGAATGTCATTTTCTTCTACTTCTTCTGGGTTAGGATATTCAGGTCTTCCTATTGTAGGACCGCTAGGTTGTGGTGGTGCCCTATTGGTCTTTATGTTGCTGTTTGTGTTCTTACACTGCCATCTGACCATCCCTTCCTCTAGTGGATACAGGTGGATCCTTTGTTTTAGGGGTCCCTCTTACTCCAAACAGTGAAGGTGGTGCAGTCATCTCCATGCCTCTATGGTTCCTGATAAGGTTCTGATAAGGGGCAGTCTGGGCCAAGACTCTCTCCAGGTCAGCCTGAGCCAAGGCTTTGTCCAGGGGCAGTCTGGGCAAGGAATCCTCTGGTCAGAGGTGTGGTGGAGGATGTTGTCACAGTTGTGTGGAGGCTGCTTGGGGTCTCCAAGATTTAGTGGGTGATGGGGTGAGAATGAAATGTTCCTCCTAAGGCAAGGGCCAGACAGCTGAGCCCTGCAACTGGGCTGTGACCACACCAGGGGCAGACTGGGCCAAGGCTCTGGTGGTCAGAGATGTCACATTTGAAGCTAATTTCTCACTGCTAAACATGTATGCTTCCTCTTTTTCTCATAACTAAACAGTGAATATATTTTAAATAATGCGTCATTAAATCCTAAGAATGAATATATAGAAAATAAGTTGCTGTGTGTAAGCTCTACATTGCCATCGTCAACAAACTTGGAATCAATTTCACCATTAATAAATGCCTTTTAAAGTTAAGGTTTATTTATCCAGTGGTGTGCAATAGAATCAGAGTTTTATACATTATAAGAAATCTTTCACAATTGAGCTACATGATGACCCTAATAAATTTTCAAACAATTACATAGGTTATTATCTATTAGTTGAAAATTTTAATCAAGTGCAAAGTAAAATATATTTTAGCATAATCAATGATTTATATTTTCTGTCTTTATGTATTTTTATATCTTTATGTGCTTTTGTATCTTTTTGTAAGAAATGTGCTATACAAAGTTTGTGCTCTTATTACAGTACCTGTCTTGGAAATCTAAACAAGAAACTGAAGGTGTGTTTGCAATGTTTGCTTTATAGTGATTTTCTTGGCAATCGATTGGTTACTTATTTCACTGAAGAGTCAAAATAACTGACAAGAGACCCTTAATGTAGGACTGGTGTATGCTAGTTCACAGTGTGAAGGGATCTATTCCATTATGGCAGGGAGGATGTTGTGTGAAGAGCGCGTTCAGTTGTTTTCCAGTTCTAATAAATTCAGGACCTCAACCCACATAACAGTGCCAACCAAAGCCAAAGTGGTTAATCCTGCCTCGCTGGGTCTAATATAGAACTGATCTCACAGACTTCAACTTTTCATCTAATTAAATTTTATCTCTTCAGGACCTTCTCCTAGTCTCAAGAGCCTTTCTTATTGTCTTTATACAATTTTTAAACATTTTTTGTCTGCCAAATAAGTGACAAATAGATTCATTTGTATTTATTTCTTTCTTATTTTTAGGATAGTACTTGCTTCACATTTAAAATTACATGTATTGATTTTTATCAACTACTTTAAATGGTCTATATTCATTTATATCTATTTCTAATGTTTCTTTTTGTTAAAAAACAATTATGTGTATATTCTAATTTGTGTTCTTTAGCACAAATTTTGATTTCTGCTTCCTTTTAAATTGTGTTATTTAATGTAATCTTTAAATCCATATTGATGAATAACATAAAGTAGAAAAATCTGCATTATTATCCTATTATTAGAAATTTAATAAAAATTTAATAAAAAAAAAGCTGCTTTTGGCTAATGCCTCAACAGAGTAAAGCCAGGCTGAAAGCGTGGAGTCAGGGAGAAGCCATATCAGCTACCAGGGACATATACCTCCTCTGGAGCTCACTGAAACTTTGCTAGTAGGCCTTGACCTTGTGGTGATGCACAGACTAATGGATCTGGGTTAGTTTAGGGTATAAGAGCTAGCTAGAAATATGATTAAGCTATTGGCAAAACAGTTTTGCTATTAATATAATTTCTGTATGATTATTTCATGTCTGAGCATCTGGGAATGAACAAGTGGCCTCCTACTATACCATTGAAATTTTAAGTTATTAGTTATTCGTTCTTCTTTGGTAATGTGTAACTTAATGGTCATGAATTATTTTTAGATATTCTAAAACTTTCAGATAGCTCAGTTATATTTATATTTTATATGTATATTATAATTGTACTGGTGTTTTTGTCTTATAGAATTATTACACTTTAAATCCAGAATTTATTCTTAGTATCCCTTTCTTCTCTTGCTTTTCTTTAAAAAAGTAGAGCAATAAGGAATCTTCTAATCAAAACTATCCACTAGATAATCTCTATGTTTTGTGAAAGAAGGGTACCATGACACCACTGTCCCATTAAGACCGCTTCTTGTTGAATATAGGCTAATGGAAGCATATCCTTGAAGAGAATTTAAATATAACTGCACTGACAACTACTAAAATATGTTCCTGGGCAAAATCCTACATGACTGTGCTTTGCAGGGTCTTGTAACCGTGTTTATGGTACAAGATATCCATGGTACCCGTGTTCTCTGTCTTACTTTCAAGCAGAGACATTTCATTGTCATTCCTTTTGATTTCTGAGTAAGACTGTAATTTATCTTCCTCTTTGACTTTCTTTTATAAAGGTCTTCGGTCCTCATTTTTCACCTTGGTAGAGTTTGTTGATTTGCTTCATGATGTAGCCCATACCTTTGCTGTGATTTATGTAAAGTCATATTAATCTCCAACCAAGTGTGCTATTTATTCCTATTTGCATTTGCAATGGATCAACTGAGGGAAGAGGTACTTAGGTGGATCACTTGAAATTTTTTAAATATCTGTCTAGTTTTCACTTTATCAATACAAATATGACCACGCCTTATTTTTCGAGCTGCTTGTCCATGCAAGCCGAGTTCCCTGGAATAATATCTTGTAAATATCAGTATCATTTGAGGGTTTTGTGGTGTGTGGTGCTGATCTCCAATACTTCAAGAAGCACAAGTTAGAACTTAGGGAATTAAAAATTCTCTGTTGAATGTACATGGATGTTCTTGTTTCCAATTAAGGTTCCTGGAACACATACACTTAATAATTAAAATGCAATATCTCATAAACAGTCATTTTATAATGTATGCATCGCAATCTAGGATATACTATGATTGATACATTTCAGAAGGTTATGTTCAGGCACAGAATTACTGGGCTTTTAGAAGTTACTTCCAAAATAGAGTGAGCATGATTCTGGGATGAAATATGATGAGACCATTAATATGGACATACATTCATCTTTGCTCCTTCCATATTATAAAATAGTGAGCCTCTTACAGGCTCCCAGTTGATCCAGTCATTCCCAGTCATGGTAGCAGACACACCTCCCCAGGAAAATTAGAAAATCCAATGTCTGTTATAAAAAACAAAAACAAACATACTTCTCTGAATGATAGAATAGCCATGGAGGATGAATCAAAAAATTCCAGTATAAAATAAAGTCCATATTGAATCCGTTTATTCAATCCTTCAGCACAAGAGGAAGACACATACTGACCTTCTTCTTGTTCAAATCTTTATAAATCCAAAGCAAGGAAGTGCTGTGTGGAAAATGTCATTTAGTTTAGATAAGATACCTGCTTGTCCATAAAGGAAAAAGGTGAATATAGAAATGCATTTTGAGTTAAAGCTGGTGGGGTAAAATCACAAGCATAAGCAAATTATTTGGACTTAATCGGGCAGAGGAAGTCTCTGCGAATTTTGTAATAAGCAATGCTGAAAGATTCCTTGCATAACTAATTTATTTTGGAAAATAAAAAATGATCAGATTAAATCTATAGAGTATTCATATATTTTCTGTAAATGTTCTGTTTCTTTCCATTAATAATATTTGAGCAAAGAGCATAAGGGAAACCATTTGTTGTTACACGCCAAATAGAGTAAAAATTATCAGTGTTTGCATACTTTGCAGTGTTATTCAGAACAAACAAGACTCATTTATAAAAGTGGCAATTATTTTTAAGAAGCTAATTTGCTTCTTATCAAATGTATAGTACCTATGTAGACTGTACCAGTCTATATAATACCTATGTAGTACCTGATACACAGTCTACATAGGTACTATACACAAGTCCATCTCACTCAGCCTGCATCGTTATCCTTCACATTAGTACTTGCTAAGCTAACAAATGTAAAGGAAAATATTGCTTACTTAACTCACCTCTGAAATTACCACTGAATATTCTTGGTAATATTTTAGCTTTGATTATTTGCATATGTTACCTGACATAATCTTCACCATACATTAATTGATTGAACACCACCTCTGGATATAATTGTGTGGCTTGCCTATTGTCTGACACAAAGGAAATCCCCACCCTTGCCATGAAGGTCACTGACAACACTGATGACAGTTCTCTGACAGTTCATGTTAAGTTTACCCTCCACATGTTCTTTTGAAAAAATAAATTATAATAAGATAAAGCAAAAGCAATCACATTGAAGCTGGACAAAGCAACCAAGTGAAGGAAAAGAGACCCAAGAACAGGCACAGGAATCAGATAATCACTCTTTTACACACTCAGGAATTCCGTAAAAACATTAAGCTGAAAGTTTCAAAATATACAGATGAGACCTGCTTCATACCCCTTTCAGTCCTGTGCATGGTGCCTCAGTATCTGTGAGTGAATATGAGTTTTGTTCTGTTGGTTTATTTAGAGGGTCTTGTTCTTCTGGTGTCCTCCATCTCTGACTCTTTCACTCTTTCAGTCTCCTCTACCTTGGGGTTCCCTGAGCTCTGAGAGGAGGGATTTAATGGAGACATCCTATTTAGAGCTATGTGATTCAAGGATTCTCTCTCTCTCTCTCTCTCTCTCTCTCTCTCTCTCTCTCT
>LOEQ01012531.1:0-25387 GCA_001685075.1 Bramus lutescens
TTGATTAACCCATTTCTATTAAATCTGTGTATCACCACGTGATTGTGGCTTACTAGGATGAGTCTAACCTACGTCCATCTCGGAGAGGAGAGCCATGGTGACTGCCTGACTCTGTTTCTTTCTCCCAGTATTCTGTTCTGTCTACTCTGCCTATCTAAGCTGCTGTCCTATCAAAAAGCCAAGGCAGTTTCTTTATTTAGCCAGTACAGAAGACCCTCCTACATCATGTTTAGACGGTTTTAAATTAAAACACTAGAGGTGACAGACAGATCATTTAGGTTTCAAGTAGCTTCTGATAGTTTAACACAAATTAGCATGGATTTAAGTACGTTTGTTAACTATTATGAGTGAATACCGAGACAACGAGTTAGACTAACTACTTATCATTAAGTAATGGCCATTTTAGAGTCTCAAGTGTCACAGTATATTCATAGTTGCCTAGATCCTGGGCTAGTTCCTTTTAAAGAGGAAAATGGGATACAGAGTTCAAAATAAACCAAAATCACAACAGTGCCATACTATTAAAATATTATATATGAACTCATTAGCCAGTTTGTATCACTGAGGTCTTCCCTTCCTCACATCCTAATGTGTATCTCCATCCATCAATTCAATTGATGAGTAGAGGAAACATTTAGTCAAGTGTCTGTGCCTTAGTGAGCTGCTGTCAGGAAGGGTCGCTGCCAAAATCCTCAAGGTAAAAATGTGTAGGTGGCTTTGCATTCATTCTCTGAATTCTTATAGGCCGGTCACCCCCAAGTCATGGAGCAATTCCATAAAATAAAGGAAGGCTGAGGTATATCGGCATATGATGAAAACACTCAACTGTTAGTGAATGTACTTTAAAACACTTAATAGCAAAAAAAAAGTTCCTTATCATTGAAAATATGAAAACTAAGGCTAGGGCTTATTAGAAATTGAATACTTCCTATGAAAATATGGGGACTGAGTTTGAATCCAACAAGTTATATGAATCCAGGCCCAGCGATACACATCTGTCCACAGCATATGGCAGTTGAGATGAGAAGCAGTCACAGGACTTTAAGCTTCATGTAAGCATTTGTTGAAATATTAGAGGAAAATTTATTTAAAAAAAAAGTTTCCTAAAGGGTGGGGAAGAAGGGTTAGCAGTTAAGAGCACTTGCTGCTCTTCTGTAGCCTCTGAGTTCACTTACTAGCACCCACATCAGAAAGTTCACAACATTGTATAACTCCAGTTCCAGGAGATCTGATGTCTTTTTCTGGCCTCCATAGGCACCCAAACTCACATGTGCATACACTATACCCCCGATACACGTATAAATAAAAGTACATATCTTTTAGAAATATTTTAAAAGCCTGTGTTTCTTTTATAATGAAACTAAGTGAAGACACGTTATTGATGACACTTAATGTGTTTATATAGCATGCCCCATTTTATAGACATTATTGGAAACAGGTAAAGTTCTGCCACAGTATGATGAGGAGGCAAAAATACAAGCTGCCTAACATAGGCCATCCAGAGATTTGGAAGGAGTAGGGTTGGTGTGTTAAAGGCTCTAAGTCATACATTCTAACTCAGTTTACCTAATCTGTTCATATCCAATTTTATTATTAACCCCTGTTGGGTTCTGTTTAATGATGCAACACTCTCATTGGTCAGTGTTTTAAATATCTTTATTTTTCCTTGGGTCTGCGAGGAACAGATACCACTGTCCATGAAGATGCCCATCTTAAACTTCCCACTTCTACAACAGGAAGCCCTGAGGAGAAAATATCAAAATGTGACAGATGCACAATTCATCCAAGAATTTAGAAAAAATGAATTAGAGTAAGTCCTAACAACCTTGGGCAAATGCCTCTTCTCCCTGATCTCCGTGAGTAGAAATTTACATGAACACAGCAAGTTAAGGGGGTAATTGACAGGAATATATTGCCGACTGAAGGATTTGTTCTTCAATGGGAGAGAAATTTATGCATATATTTTATGTTCTGCCTCAAGACCATAAGATTTCCTGTGGAGATGGCCGGTTTTGATCCCGTATTTATTTAGTGTAATGTTGTTGCTAGTATTTGTTTGTACAAATTCTTATTCTTTCTCTTTATTTTATTCCTACCTAGTTTATTTCCTATTCAAAAGCTTCCGACTCCTGATATAGTTCACCAATCCTAATACATTTCTATTTTGCACACATAAGCATCATTGTTCCATTTTATTTTATATTTTGTTCTTTTTTTATTTTTTGAGACAGAGTCTCACTTTCTAGGCTAATTTCTACCCCAAGCTGGTGTTATCCTTAAGGCAATCTTGATGCCTACTCCTCCCAAGTGCAGTGATTATAATCATGAGCTACCCTGCCTTATTTGCTTCAAACAAAAGTGTCAACGAGAATGGGGGAGATTAATTCATCCTGGGGGTCTCCTCATGGTGTCAGTGGCTACAGGATGGTCCACACAACCCACCCGAGCAAGAACCTCTGTGACTGGGCTATGGGTGTCTGGCTAGTGGAAAAACAGACTCTACCTCTCAGATATTGACATGGTACTTGGAAATAAGCTCACCCCTACTACTGTGTTTACATGTGTGCATATGACTGTGGAGCCCAGAGGTCAGTGTTAGGTGTCTTCCACATGCCTTATCTCATGGTACCTGGGGTGATTTAGATGACTGATTCAGATAGACATGCTGGTTAGTAAGCCCAGGGACTCTCCACCTCCCTAGCCCCTTGGTTTGCAGCACACAACTGGGTACTTGGGAGCACACTCAGGTCTTCTAACTTCTGAATGTACCATTTTCCCAACTCCTTGCTACTTTTTCAGAAGTCTCCTTCTCTTTCCTCAGTTTCACATTTAGTTTGTATCCAGGGAAGATAAAAATAATAATTATGACCTAGGCAGGTGGCCTAGCTGTCATAGTTATCCTTCCAAATCATGAGGCCAACATACTATGTTGTTGGCTCTTTCTTCCCTCTTAGGTCTCTTTGCATTCTGATCTGTGTAATTCACTCCAACAGCTCTTCCACTGTGCAAATGATCCAGCTAGATATTTTCAAAGGCAGGTTCTGTTCCTGTGGATACAAAACATGTTCCAAATTTCTGCTTTTTTTTTTTTTTCGAAGTTCCTGAAAACTGTTCTGTTTATACCAGAGACCACCCTTGGAGACACGAAGTCAAGCATGCCTCCAGAACATTTTGTTCAGTTAAGAATGATCTTCAGAATGCATGATTGTTTGCCATAAGTGGGATTTGATATTGTGGGAGAAGAGGCTAATCCCAGCAGCAGTCACGAAACTATGATAATCCCACAGATCTGCTTTGAGTCTTCTATTATTTCATTGATTTCACAGCACTCGTAAAGGAGGGCATATCCTCTCTTCTACATCCTTACAGCGTTGAAAGAAAATCAATGACTTACTCAAAGGCCACACTGATAATAAAGCAAAGCAATTGTATAAAGACTGCAATAGTAGTCATGATCCACGCTCCTTAAAACCTTTGTATTCATGCCTAAGATCACTTTAATCTTCACCTTGCTTACTCACATTCCGTGTGATTCCTCTTCCACGACATGACTTAGGGGTACAGAGCATGGCTCCGTGGGTAAAGTGCTTGCAGTACAAGCTTGAGGGCCCAAGTCTGAATCTCTAGCACCTCCATAATTAAGCCACACCTGACAGCAATCATCTACGACCTCTGTGCTGGAAGTCAGAGGCAGGAGGACCCTGGCCGCTTGCTGGGCAGCCAGGGTAGCCTAGTGACGAGATGCAGGGCCAGTGAGAGAACCTGTCTCAAAGGGTAAGATGGGGAGCATCGGGAAAGCTGTCTACGATTGGCTTCTGTCTTCTTCATAAGCACACATGGATGCACACACCAGCATATTCACGTGAACCCAGGCACACACGGCAATCATGTAACTTAGTGTGGGAAATAGCTCAATGGTTTTGTTTAGAGAGAGAAGAAACTTTTTATACTCCTCTAAAGAAAGAAAAAAACCAGAACAAACCACAGAATAAGGCCTCAGGCTTATAAATTAAAATATCATTGGCTTCTGGGACCTTATGGGGCTTAACTCCCATATGTGAACAGGTTCCTTACTCTGTTTCCTAATGTTCTCGTGAAAAGAATGGAAATAAAACTTTCTCAGAGGTCAAGACTGAATAAAGTAAAAGGCTCTAAAAACATTAATAAAATTATCATGCAGGGAGTGATTGATATATGCATGTAGCTGCTCTCACTATTATTATTATGGCTTTAAAAATTCTCACTAAAGTTAGTGACTGAAGCAGGATTCAGTTAAGCGATCCATCACGTTGTTTGGTTAATTTTGTTCGCTGGCTGGCTGCAGAAATCGCTCAGTTCTTGAAATTCCGCAGATGGGCTTTGCCTCTGTCGCTAATCCCCTCGAAGAAGATAGAACAGTTAATGAATTAGCTTGAACTATCTCCTTAAGCCTGACTGTCATCAACAAATTGCCCGGAGGAACATCACAAATGGGCACTAGAAATTAGAAATTGTGTCCCTAAATCACTTCCTTCCTCTCTCTCTTCTCTTATTTCAAAAACTTGCAGATCCACAGCTTATCTGTTGAGCTCTACCAGATAAAAGTACCAGCATACACTTCTTATCCAGAATTGTGTAGAAAAACGTTTGTATTAGGGTTTGTTATTGTTTGCTAGGATTATCTGACAACTTCAACACAGACATACAAGTAACACTAAACTGACTCAGCAAGTTGAATTTATATATTTGTTACATTGTATATGTATGCAAATACACACACACGGCAAATTTTTTTTTAAACATAACTTTCTAGTGATGTTTGGGAATTTCACATTTTACACCTCAATCCCACTCATTTCCCAGTTCCTCCGTCTCTGCCTTTTACCCTTGTAGTGTCCTTCCCAAAAGGGAAACTTAAAAAGAAATAATGAACACTAAATAAAAATACAAATAAGAATATTAAACAAGCAAACAAAAAACCAGCAAGCAAACAAATAAAAAAAAAATCTCCCTTGCTCCTCCATCTTTTCCTCCCCTCCTTTGCCTCTTCATTCATCCCTAGTGGCCCTGGGAAGTGTGTGTCATGCAGCAGACCCTTTCGTCCAAACAGCTTTACATGCAAATGTTCATTGTGTAATGTGTTGCTGCTGGTCAGGTTCAAGGCCTCTGGTTCCAGGTACACCATTATTACTGGACCCTCACCGAAACTCCTCTCGGATATCCTGCTGAGTCGTGGAGATCCCATGGCTATGGTTCTGCAGAATAAGCCCCTTCATGCCCTCTAGCAGGCCATGGATGGAGTAGATGTTGGGGAGAGCCAACTCGGAGCCCTGGATGGATGCCTGGATGGTAGCTGAATTGGCCAGTCTAGGCTGCTGGAACCATGCCTTTCAGGTGAGCAGGAGAGCCAGCTTTCTCATGCCCATGGTGAGATCTACTTCCAATATCTTTCTCAATCACTTTTCATTGGTTTTTAAACGAAGCCTGTCATTAGACATGGAGCGATGTGGGAGTTCCCTCTATATGCTGTGATTACCATTGATTAATAAAGATACTGCTTTGGACCTATAGCAAGGCAGACCTTAGCTAAGCAGGCAGGGGGTGGGGAGGGAAGGGGGAATGATACTAAACTGAATGTTAGGAAGAAGAAGGCAGAGTCAGGAGAAGCCACTGGAGACAAATACTCCAAAACCTTGCTGTGGAGCCTCGTGGTAAAAAATAAAATAATGGAAATGGGTTAAATCAAGATGCAAAAGCTAGTCAATAAGAAGTTAGAGCTGATAGGCCAAGCAGTGATTCAATTAACACAGTTTCTGTGTGGTGATTTCGGGAGTCTAGGCAGCCGGGAAACCAATAAGTGGACTTCTCCTACACTGGAGTGCATCAGTCTGCTAGACTGACTGGTTAGCCAGGAAGCCCCAGCTCCTGCCTCCTTAGCCTAGCACTGGGGTTACAGACACACACTGCCGGACCCAGCTTTTTACTTAGGTGCTAGGACCTCAAACTCAGTCCTTTATGCTTGAATAAGAAGCACTTTATTCACTGAGCTATCTCCCAGCCATTTAAAAGAAACCGCCTTTTGTTGCTTTCATTCTTATTTTTTTTCTTTGAGGCAAGATGTCATTATTGTAGCTCCGGCTAGCGTAAATCTGTCTTTGTATCCCAGAATGACCTCAAACTCATGATCATCCTGCCTCAGCCACCTCGGTGCTTATATTATAGGCATGTACCATTTGCCCAATGAAAATAAATTCTTACAAGAAGCCTAGGGCCAGAAGTCATTCCCTGTTTGCTGATTCTGAAAGAGCAGCTGCTTCTGCAGGAGAAAAACCAGTACCCGTATACTTCCACTCCTTTCCATGTTCTTGTCAGACCCCAGCCTTGATGTGATGACACAGATACTACATACGAAAGATGCCCACACCTGCTCTCCAGTGGAGAAAAACTGCTTTCTATCTTGGCCGTGCTTGGCTACAGGCTTGTCTTATCTTCACACACCAGCGTCACGACCCCGTGGGACAGGGACTATCAGCTGTGCCGGGCACTGGTAAAGACAGCATTCCTCTTTCGAGCAGATAACAGGGAGATGCATGAATTGGCCTTTTCAGACAAAATCACAGTGTCCAGCCAGAGCTTATCTATGGTTTAAGGAAGGAAAAGCTGAAGTTGGCTAAAAGCTTTTCTTTCTTCTTTCTTCCCTTGATATTCTATAAGTCACCAGGGGAGCAGAATATTGCAAAATTCTGTCATGAAAGAGCAGGCTGATAAACTGAAAAATAAAAACAGATGTGGAATGATGAGGGCTTATGGACATTCGTTTCTTGCTTTGCTCTGGCTCAAGCACTGAGAGTCTTAAATACGCCTTCCACAAAGGAAAATCTAATATTTCCTCTGCTTCTGACCATCACAATCCTTGGATAATTCCCATCTTTGGATAATCGCCTCTCCCACATTGAAGTCAAAATAAAGTGATAGAAAAATGCAAAATAAAAATAATAAGTGACATTTATTGCATGCCTGTGTGCCAGACACTTTGCAGGCAATATTTCATCCACACAGGGAGAATGTATGCAGCTCATATTCGACGGCCAGACAGCCTGGAGTCAGAGCCAGACTCCGGCTCTTACTGGATACCAGCAAGTTGCTCGACTTATTTTGTTTAGGTTTCCTCGCCTGTGCAAGGGAAATAAAATATTCAGCTCTCTCTTCAGACCCCCCAGTGGCTTAGAGTTAACATTTATCAATTATTCCAGAAAGTGACATGTAAAACCTCCGTAAGCATACATTATCAGTCTTACTGGGCCGTGGTGAAATAGGTCAACTCCTCAGTCCCCACGCCTCCTATGAGGAACTGAATCAGCAAGATTACGTCACTTGTAAAATATGTGTAGGTAGAATAGAAAGCCTTGTCTGCAAAATCCCTGAGCTCAAGTACTTAAGCTATGACGCCATGAAGTAGATCATAAAGAGAAAAAAAAAAACAACAAATGTGGGTCCATTCATTTATGAGTATCACAATAATATCAGCGTCTGTGATTGCAAAAATGTATAGTTCAGAACTAGTCTCTGATGTTTCACAGTCACAGATTTGGATGTGAATGTTTCAGGCGTCTTTCTACTTTCCACTAATATTGGCATTGAAGGGCATGTCTGCCATAATTACTCTCTCATGCGAGGAATCCAAGGTATAGCAGCAGAGAAAAAGAGCCTTTGTTGGTACTCCAGAGGTAAAATGAACTAGCTGGAGAAGGTGAATAATTTCATCCCAGTTTATGTGAGATCTATCTCATAGGATTCTACTGGCTACCAGATAAAAGACACTGGCTCATGATAATAAATTAATTATAAAGTGTCTTACATGACATGAATTCATGAAGATAATGTTGGGATGCTCAGCAGCTCTGGAATATCACACCATGTCTTCATTTTGCCCTTCATTTTAGAGACTGATTTTTATTTTATAGCTGTGAGTGATTTAACTGCCTATATGTATATGCACATGTGTGCATGATACTCACAAAGGCCGAAAGAGGATGTCTGATCCTCTGGAAATGAGGATACAAATGATTGTGAGCCACCATGTAAGTGCTGGGAACTGACCCTGGGTCCTCTGTAAAAACAGTCAGTGTTTTAAGCCTCTGAGCCATCTCCCGGCCCCCACCTGATCCTGCTTAGCAGCCCTGCATTTGCTTCCTATCTTCCTACCCTGTGATGCTATGATGCTGAAATATGAGCTCAACCTTCAGCTGAGTTTATAACTCATGGCCAGCATCGATGATTGACTCAATTCTGAACTCTGTACGAAAGCCAAAAATCTGAGAAGGGCTTTCTTTCTGCTTTCCTCTGCTTTGTTTCTTCCACCCTCCAGGGATGGTGGAATCAAATCTGGAAACATCTGTATTCATGTTAACACAGCTAACCTCCTCAAAGCTATATTGTTTTTCTCTATTTAAGAGAAAAATAACAATTTTCAACCCATTTAAGCTAATCCAGCTTGCTTATTCTCTAGTTGTATGTCAAACCACATTTTAAAGCTATTTTCCCAATTCTCCAGTAAACTACTTTCCGCTCCATAAATGGGGTTCTAATAATGATTTAAACAGAAGCCAGTATTTGCCATTGTTTTTAGCACCTGAAATCCATAGCCTGTCCCTTGTTGGCTTTCTATTCATGCTAATTTCTGTCCCCATTTTCCACTTAACTGCAGGCTCACGATTCAAAACTTTGTTCTATTCTCCTAAAGATAATGCAAAAACAAAGCCAAAGAGAAATCTCATCCTCATCCCGGGATCTTATGCGTTCTCTCCTGTTCATCCTGTCTTCTAGGAGAGCCTGGCATCACTCAGACTTCCACACACATTCAACGCTGCCTTCAGCTACTGCCTCCTCAGTGAGACCTTTCCTGACGCCCCTCCTCAGACTCCGCTCAGCCCTGCTCGTGCGCCTCACAAACATTTCACCGCGCGATGCTTTGTTTCATGTATGCATTTACTTGTTTAATATATCCTTCCAATGTCAGAGAACAGACTGTAGGAAAGCCAGGACTTCATAAACCCAGACCCACCAGCCCTGTAAAACAACAGCTCACAGCAGTTTCTGTCCTTTAGCCTTTCTTTTGCTTCTCAGAATTGTTTTTTTCTTGCTATTCCGTAAGCATTCGGTTGCTTAAGGGTAGCTATAAGGTGGAGTCTTACGACAAAAGTGACTTCGCTTTCCCTTCCATCTAGGATGAAGATTTCATATATACTACATGTCACTCACTAAGTAATCTGAAAGTAAGAAAATTTCTGAATAAAATAATAATAAAAATAGGATGGGGCAGGCAGTTGAAAGGATAAACACCCCAAAGAGTGTCTAATTTGGCTGAAAATAACCAGGTTCTACTGAATGAGTCTGGGAAAAGATTACTGAAGTCCCTGTCTCCTGGCCTGATTTGTAGTCTGCCCTTAGGGAGTCTGTTAAAATGTTCCTAAGCGGAATGGGCACATCCTAGTGAACGCATTGGAATTCTGAAGATATGGCAATATCAAGTCCAGCTAGGAGGACTTCTCTGCATGGTTTTGGTTATCTTTAGAAATTAAAACCAGTTCTCCCTGCAGTGCACTTATCTCGTTTGAGTCTAAGAACATTCCCAGTAAGTGCTCACACTAAAATAAAAAAATAAACATATTAAAAATAAAAATAAAAGTTGGAGCATGTAAGAAATACACTTGAATTTTTCCTCATAATGGCAATCAATTGCTTGGACTGGTCATTACAAGTCAAGTGTATTGTGAAGAACAATGTGTGGTTCTTTTGTCCTGTTTTTACCACTTTCCTTTTATCTGCATATTCCATTGTTGTTGACATGGTGCTAGGGCTGTGCCCTTTGGCTCATGAAGAAAGGGATGCTCAGTAGGGTGCAAAGTTTGTCCTTGGAAAAGTTGATTATCTACATGAAGTTGTAACCCTATGGACACACTCTCTGCTAGCTTCCCAATGTTTCCTGACTGTTTTTGCTTCCCAGTGTTTTTGTTATTTTTCTCCAAGCCAAATTAATATTAGAAACGGAATAACAACATCCTTCCTGGAAGGGGAGAAAGGAAAAAAGTTTCCTCAGATTCCTCCAGAGGACTTCCATGGGATGCTTTACTTTCAGTAAACCTCCAGGCAAATAGCCACTTTTGAACTTTGCACTTTTGCTTTTCACAAGCTGGAGAAAGATCAATACCAGAGAACAAGTGTCCGCAAAAAATGAAAATGATATGCACAGATTGTTATTTATACAAGTCCCCTCATTTTGTTTACCGAGTTTAATGCAAACGTTTGCCCTTTGATTAAAAGCAAATGCCCCACCTCTCTGCAGGGACCTGCTGGTCCAGACCCAAAGGGATGAATCAAGGGGGAGGTGAATTTGCACCAGGAATTCCTTGGGTGTAATAGCAGAACGCAATGATGAGGCCTGGTGCACGGGTGAAGCAGAAAAAGGTACTGAAGAGTCAGAGCAGACAGCGTACTGTACTCGGCTATATTGCTCACTTATAAGTCATCATCTAGTACACCAAGACTAATTTAACGATTAATGTTTGTATTTTTCTTGAAACTCTTAATGTGGAGTGAAAGAAAAAAATACACGCAGATGATAGCTTTGGGTGCTGTGTGGCCCTTTGACTTTAGAGCAAGAAGAAAAAGAAAAGGGAAACAATATAGAAATTAGACACATATGATTCTATGTATGATGAAAATGGTAATGAATTCATTTACTTTTTACACAATTAACAAAATCATCACACAAATCAAGCAAACACTAAAACCACTTATCAACTGTGACTCTACAGCATCTGCGAACTTCGCAAAGAGTAATTTGTAGAAATTAGTCTAAAAGAAAAGAGGTAAAACAATTAGCTTCCTTTGTTCCTTTGTCCGTTCCTTCGTTCCTTCATTCCTTCATTCTTCGCTCGTTTGTTCCTTCCTTCCTTATTGATTAACTTACCTATTCATTTTGACTTTTAGAGATAGGGTTTCTCTGTGTAGCAGCCTAGCTGTCCTGAAACTAGCTCTGTAGACCAGGCTGGCCATGAACTCACAAAAGATCAGCCTGCCTCTGCCTGCCAGATTGCTGGGAATAAAGGCGTGCGCCACCACCGCCTGGCTAGCTTGTTTTCTTTTTGGAGGGTATATTGGTTCTCTAAATTCCATTCATTTACCCTGTGACACACTTTAAGAAAAAAACCACATTTTTTTAAAATGTATGCACTACTTGTATGATTAAAAGTATCCTATTAAAATGGGCTTTCTATAGCTACAATATTTAAATTTTCCTTTAGTCTTCTCAACTCAAATCTGAATTTTTGACACTCTCCGTCATTCATTTGGGGAAGGTTCATATCACTAAAAGTATAAGCCTTTAGTATACCAACCGATTATTGACAAACACAGAAGCCATACCCGTGACTCAAGACTTTGCGAGAATTATAAATGTTTTTAATGCTGCCCCTCACATTGTTTATAATCGTGCTACAGAAAACAGACCAACTGTGTAAGTATTTGCAGAATAATTAATTGACAATTTGTGTGGTCTTAACCAATTGTGCGGTCAGTTTCTTGAGTTTATTCTCATCTGAAGCTAATATATGAGTGGTAGGGATCTTGCGGAATTAATCAACAAGAACAAATACAGTAAAACCACAGTGAAATTTATTACATTGTATTCAATGCAGTTCCAAGTAGGTGCTCTAAAACACAAGAGGAAAATATATGCATCTTCCATCTAGTCCTAGCTGTCAAAGAGTAAAAAGTAGTACTATACAATTTATTCCATTAAGCACACATTCAGGCAAACGGGTGAAGATAAACAGTTGTATCGGAGAAGAAATAAAGTTCAGAAGAGAGATTTAAAAGCAACTGTGGTTAAATGTTCCGTGATAGATTATAGACATGGCAGAAATGTCACCCGGTGGAAAGGATGACCTGTTTAAGTGGGTCTGCTGTGGCGTGCCTTGGATATTATGACTCTACATCATCCCCATATTAGTTCTAACTTAAAAGCAGAGTAAAATAATTAAAAACATAAAATCAAAATCTGGGTGAAAACGTTCAGTAGCCGTATATTATTAAATACCATTTCGATGCCTTAGAATGGAGCAGAGCCAGGAGGTCAGATTTCTTGTCATGATTTTGTTCATTTTACTGTTCATTATAGAAAACAAGATGAAGATTGACATCTTTCATAATTTCATGACATCTTCAAAAGGAGGATGTTCTATGATCTGTTTTGTCAAGATTGCATTGTCTGTGATAATGGTTATGAAAAAAATGCACATTTCTACAGAAAACCAAAACAAAGTGCAGCTTCCATCTAGTAGAGATCTCCTGTCGGTTGACTACTTGCACAGTTTTATGATGGCATTAAGTCACTGCCTCCTCACAACTTCTACATAATGCATTGTACCTGTTACCCACTTGCAATGGCAATGGTAGCTCACACACTGCCAAATCTACAAAGATGGGTGCCCTGATTTGCTTAGACATCTTCACTTAATTTCCAATTTTTGTATACAGGTAAGTCTAATTTCCCTCCTATTTTATGACAATGAAAAGGTTAGCTGTAATATTCTTGCATTTCCCTGTAGAAAACAATAATTGTGATTGTAAACATGCCTGGAAGAACTCTACACAAGCTTCACGGAACCTTTTGATGGCCTCTGCTTGCACAGCAATCATTTCCTGGGCTGAGTTATAAGTCCCTTGCGGAGGTGAACATAGAGCTGAGAAGTCGTTTCATTTATTTCGCTTTGAATGGAAAAGAGAGTGTTCCCACAACAGACATTAATGAGTCTTATAAGCACTAGGTGACCAGTCTGTCCAGGCAAAGACAACAAACAAACAAAATTCAGATAACAGCAAAGCGAAGGTATTAGCGTTCCTTCTGATTTCTATGAACCAGGATATTATGTCTCTTAGCATCAAAAATCTGCTCGAGCATTTACAGGTATTTCATTTGATTCTGCTTATAATTTGTTCAGTGTCACAGTGACTTTTAAGTTAACTCACTATCAAGAATAAATAAAATAATCTAGTTGCCAATATGCATAAATGAAGAATATGGTAGCCTATGTGGTCATGTTCCAGGGAGAATGCATATTTCAGTATTCCTTGGCTTCTACTAGTTTAAAACAAAACGCTTATAAAATAAGCCACACACAGGAACGGAACTCACAATTGGAACATTTAAATGCTTATTTGCTTCTCTTTCTATTAGCTTGTAAAATGTTATTTTCTTATTCTTTCTTAAATAGTCTGTGCTAATTACAAACCATGACCCTTACCCTCCAAGTGCCTTCATTTATGGCCATGCATTCCTTTCCTGGGCAACACATTGGCTGAGTTTATAAGATACAGCTACCAGGCCCACCAGCCCTGACTTTCGCTCCCCCTGGGTCATAAGTCTAACTCACAACATACAACTCAAAAGAATTCATCATTTTAGGAGAAGCAGGTCCCTTGTTGGAAACCCAAGGGCTGATACCCTTTAATACAATATATATTTCCTGGTAAAATATCATAGATAGTGATTTTGTTATTCTTTCTTTCCTTGCCCAGTGGAGAAGATAGAAAAGTTTCGCATTTTATAAGTCTATAAGAAGGCTAAACACAATATACTCATTGTAGACTTCTTATGCAAATGACTTGAGCATGCTTCTGCATTCTTCAAATTAGAATGTCATGCAAAGTTTTGTACTTCTAATTTGAGTTTAATGGGATTCTAAGGTGGTGACAAAATCAGGAGGTGGAGGAGAAGTACCCTGTTAACCTCCCCATATCTGAGTGAAGGGCCTTTCTCCTAGCATTAACTTTTGGAGACCTAATGAGAGCTTAAGGTCTATTATTTCTCATGAACTTTTTACAAAATATTTAACACAAATCTTGGCTTACAGTGTCTTTATTATTATTATCAAAGATATATGTGTCTGTATGTGCCCTCCACATGTGTGCAGGTGCCCACTGAGGCACCAGAACCTCTGGAGCTAAACTTACAGACATTTGTGGGCTTTCTAGTGTGGATGTTGGTGACCAAACTTGGGTTCTCTTGATGAGAAGTGGATTCTCTTACTTCAGAGCCATTCTTTTAGCCTCAGTAGTAAGTGGCATCAACATGTGAATGGAACAAAACAAACTGATGTTGTAAACAAAGGTCACATTAAAGCAAAACTGTACCTTGAGTCATTTAAGAACAAACTCAATATTTTTCTGCCTGGGGGCATATAATTTTAATCATCATCAATTACATTTCTGAGGAATTTACCTCAAGGATTTATTTCAGATGGAACATTTTTAGAAATGTGAACTATTTAGTATAGTCCATCAGATCCTTTGTACATCTAGTAGCCAGGAAAAAATAAGAATGAGCAAAAATATAATTTCTTCCCAATTGTTGTATGGAAGTAACAATTATACAGCTCATGAGACTTTGAGGAAGAAATATCTAGCTAAAGGGAAAGATGTGTGTTTGGTGTATAGTCTTGTTACCACATATAATGGTCATGTAAATCTTCTGATATCTGTCTTTTTAATAAAGGTTTTTTAAAATCACTATCAATACCTTTACTGAAAAATCATGATTCTGGAATATTCTAAAGTTTATAACATCAAAATATTTTACATAAAAATAACATGGTTAGTATAAAATTGATTTCATTTAAATGTGTGAAGCCAAAATGTGTGGAAGTGACAGATAAGCATATATCATTCATTTATAAAATAACCACTGGGTTACTTCGTTAAATAGTAATATGACATAGACTATATCATATTATGTGTAAATATATGTTAATAAAAATTTTAGGATGTTTATTTGCAAACAGATCTTGGCAGCATCGTATAGACTGCCATTTTCTCCACATGTAGCATTCTAATGTGCAATGGCCTCCTTAAGTGTGCAAAATCATCTTTGCTTGTCTTATCCCAGATGAGAGTACCCTGAGAATGACATTAAAACCCTGGGATGCTATTCTCATGAAGACGTGGGGCCTTCTGCTAACCTATGCATTAGTTAGCTGTGATGGCTCTAAGAAAAGGGGTCACTTACTTGCCCTGTTGTCAGCGCATCTGGAGGCCTTGTCAAAACAATATAATTTTACTCTGTAACTTTTTGACATTGGTATTTATTGCACCTGTCTTTGGGGATGATTTATGACCTGTCTGGTGAATATTTCTCCTGAAGTTGGAGTTTACAATAAGATAAGTGAAGCATTTAAATGTCTGTGTATGTTTCAGAACGGGAACTGGATATTTTGCACCCATGGCTCACATCATTCCATTCTCCCAACCCCATGGTCACACCAAGTTGACCACGGTGGTAGAACACTTAGTTTCCAGAGAGAGAGAAAGCGCAAGAGAGAGAAAATGTAAAGCTACATTTGCCACAGTCCCCATTGCTTGAAGACTGTGTCGGTAATTTCTAAGGAGGAATGAGGAAAGGCACCACAGGGGCACATCCATAGGAAACATGTCTGTTATGAGGAGAAAGCAATGACCTTCTGTCTCTGCAATGGTACCCTGGCTGAAACCCACCACTATAGCGTTTCTATACACACAAACTAGGGACAACCTTGCCCATCTTGGTGAAGCATCCTTCCAATTGAGTTGTGGTCCTCCCTTCCTTGGTCTCTGTATTCATTTGCAGATTGTTTCATAATTCTCCTAAAACCTTTAAAAATCTAATGCTATGTGTATGAATGTTTGTCTGTATGTAGGCATGTCTGGAGCTTAGAGAGCCTAGACGGGACAACTAGACTTCCTGGGGCTGAGCTTTCAGGTACTTGTCATTCCCTTAGTGTGGGTGGTGGTAATAGAACTCGGGTCCTGTGGAACAGCAGGAGGCACTCCTAACTGCTGAACCATCATCACTCCAGGCCCATTTTCAATGCTTTTTTGTATGTTGTTATTTTACCTAGAAGAAGGGTGTTATCTCAAGAAATACCCATGCAACTGTCTAATTCTTTCATATGGATGACAAAATATATTATTTCCCCAAGAACACATAGCCATTGGTTGCTTCATTATACTGTTGCATCATGTTTGATTTTGGTGTAAGATCTTATATGTAAGTAAGCCTAGTTCAATCAGACAGTGACTCTACAGCTGGCCATGTTCATCAATTTAAATATTATTTAAAATTTAACTATGAAAGACCACAAACTTAAATAAACTAATTTTATTGACTCAATGTGACTTGGAAATTGAGACCTCTCACTCGCATATCTGTATGTAGACTCTGTGCAATTTTCTAAGCAGTGGCTATCCAGATAATAATCTTAACTCTAAGAGGAAAGGAAATAGATTGTTGTTTCCTCCACTAACTTTTGAAAGTTTCAGCATAATTGTTTATTCATTTAGTTTTTAATTGTGTGTGCACACACATGTGTGTTTGTGTGCCCTAGTATGGTTCACTGACAGAACTTCCCATGTGCATGAGGAGAGAGGCTAGATACTACCTAAACTTTCTTAGCTTATCAATCCCCACCTGACCCTTTAGGTAGGATCTTTTCACTGAAGCCTAGCTCGCCACTAAACCTAGTCATTTTCCTGCCTCAGGCCCCAACTCTGCATTTACAACATTTGCAGCCACAGCCACATCTTTTTATATGGGTGCTGGAGACCTGAACTCAGGTCCTCATGATTGTACGGCGAGAACTTAATTCACTGAACCACTTCCTTATCTGCTAGAGCATCTGTTGCGTTAGCAGCCCTTTCTGTAGGGAGGTATCCTGAAGTCCCTCCCTCCATGTCACTTTATCATCCATCTTTCCTACAACCCCTCAAATTTCCTGACATGGTCATATAATCCTTCAATTGTTCTGATTGTGCTCTTCTGCACTTCTGCATATTGACTTGCTGCATGGATGTTGATGATGAGACAGCACTCCCCATGAAAAAGGTCAACCCTTCCAAGTTTGAGTATAGATGTTTATTTCACATTTCCTACATAATAGGGCAGGTGTCTATCAGTATATCTTAGAGTTGTTATTTGTCTATTTATGTTAAAGTTTAATTCCACGTGACTCTCCAGATTCTTTCAGAACCCTCAATGTGAACAACTAACTCCTAACCACCTTCTTCTGGTGTAATTCCGCCTTCATTTCATGCCTATCTAACCTTCCATGGCATTTTCTTTTTCCAAAGACCAGGAACTTGTTTGGAAAAGTCACATGACGTAGGAATACACTTGTGAACTACGATGCTTAAATCGTTGCTATGGAGGTAGTGCTCGTCATTCCACAGCTCGTTCTCACCCTTTCTAGTTAGGCCACCTCCATTCCAGAAAACATGAGAAGTCCTTCATGGAATGAGACAATTTCCTCCTTAAACCAGCTCATCCTTAACAAAGTAGACTCTGCCCATGTGTTGCCAAGCCTTGACATCAGCACTGGCAGGACATTAAATTGAGATTAGAAATGGCCCCAATGACATCACCCCTCTTGTTCCTATCAAACAGATGGTTTCTGTATATTGTGCAATTTTACATCATTATTCATGGTGTGGGTCAGAATAGTCCAGAGAGCCAGAAACCTGTCAAGAATAATTGACCTGGAACCAGTTCAAAGAATAGGAATTATTTTATTGATTAAAAGCCTGAGCTTTTGTTTACCAGAAGAGCATCATGAACCATCAGTACATGATAATTCTTGTGTCATTTTAGCATGTGTGTTGTCTAGAACTTCAAAACACAATCTCAGAAAGGTCAGCTTTAAAAGGAACATTACAATAAGAGAGCTGGGAAACTTTGTTGGGTACCACTGATCATGGCCCGGAACTATTGACTGAGGCAAGTGGTTTGTTCGAATTAGATGGTTATTTATTTTCACCTTATACTTGTTGATTTAATATCCTTCCTTTAGTTAAGCTCATAGACAGTTAAGAGGTATGCGTTATACAAGCCAGAGAGGAAGTTGTTTTGAGAGATTTGGTCCAGGCATTATACAAAACATAGATTTGGCTAGCTGAGAACTTAGAGAATAAAACACACACCCCAAACAAAATAAAACTAATAAAATGCTAAATGTGTTCAGAAAAACTTTACAGGAGATAATAATCTGCCATACTTTTTCTCTAAGGCACATACACTGTCAACTTCTTGGTAAACACTAATCCTTACATAAAGAAAATAAGGTCTTTGGCTAATTCTTTGAGGGCTTTTCCTTCCTTCTGGCCTAGAGTCCTAACAATATTTTCCCTTCTGATATGAGTTTGTCTTGGAAAATTGTGCACACTTTCAACAAACTCAATTAATAGACACATCATATTAGTTACTTTTGCCACCGCTATGATCAAATTCCTAGTTTAAACAACTTAATTAGGGCAATGGTTTACTTTCACTAACAGTTATATTGTGTTAAATCCATGGATTCTTGGCCCCATGAGGACTACAGGAGACTGTGGAAGCATGTCTTGGTAGACAGAAAGACAAGAAAAGAGGATGCAGGAAGATAGCCCTTAATGACCATGACGTCTCCAAGGACCTCTTTCTTCCATCTAGAGTCTACCGCCTACCTTTTAGCATCTCCAAATAAGGCCATCATACCAAGAATCCATCCAGGTATTAATGCATGCATTGCCTCCAACCCTTCAGGAATTGTACTTGGAAATACCATCCAAGAGACATGTAAAAGTATACTTCAGAAAAACTTTGGGCTTTTCAAAAAATTGAATGCAATTGATAATCTATATCATTATCCATCAACCATGCTAAAATGAATGATCCTGATATCACAAGTAATGTAGATTTGTTCAAAGTTTGGCTACGGGTGGGGAGATAACTTAGTTGGTTAAACACTTGCCTTGACAATACGAGGACCTGACTTGGGTGTAACAAAGGCTGGGCATACTGTACTTAATTTTAATACCAACACTAGGGAGGTGGAGACAGGCAGATCTCTAGGCTCAATGGTCAGCCAGCCTAGCCTACTTGGAGAGTTGCACACTGGTGAAAGATCTTGTCTCAGATAAGGTACAGGCTTCAAGATGGTTCAAAAACTGACAGTACTGAGATCCATGTGATGGAGACTCCTGAATGTTATTCTCTGACCTACACACTTGCACACACACACACACACATACACACACAGACACCACTAAAAGAGAAGTTATTGAAATATATGGACATGAAATAATTAATTTTCTTTGTTTAAATAAAATTTATTTACTACTGAGTATAATAGATGGATTCTCACACCAACATGAAATATATCCCACATAGATATACACTTCAATATTTATCGAACTATAACCAACTAACAAAATCTTCTCTTCTACATTAAATTTTGGCTTAAGCCTTGATATTTTCTACTCTAATCTACTAATTGCCTAACAAACATTTGTGCAAAGAGTGTTAACTAGGGATTTCCCAGTTGTAGGGCACCTCTGTTGTTATTGTGTTTGAACTTGTACATATGACAATTGGCATGTCACATGTCATGTCATACGCTATCTATGCTCCAGGCTTCGCCTCTGTAAATTGGGAGAAAACAAAAACCTAAATTCTTTCTATCATATTGCACTACGGGTCCCATTTCTGGGTCTTATTATACAGAACATACAATGGTTACAGGAGCCACTGAATACGAATAGAAGTTCCTACAATGTTAGTGAAAATGCATTTCAAAATTGAGTTGAAGGAAGCGTCTATCAGATGAGATCAGGTTCAAACATGTTCAGTTTTCTATGCAACATGACACATCAGCTTGCTTGACTGCTACTATTCTCTGTCTGTGATGTGAAGAACATTCTTGTGTCAAACACACCATTTACCATCTCCACGGTCCATCATCCACACAGCTGCTCTCCAGACCCACCATTGCCCCCTTGCAGAAATCTATAGTCAGAACAGCATGACAGGGAATGGCCTCTAGTTCCAGCACCAAGTCAGCCCTGGAAGAAGCAATATTTTAAAGTGAAGGAGCTGACTGTGCAGTGGAAAAGTTGTAGGGATTCAGACATCTTTGGGGGTGCTCTTTTCATAAACAATTGGTCTAGTTCCGAGGGGATCTATGCGTGTGTTTATAATGCCGTTCGATCTATTTCTGGTTGTGACATACAGAAGTTGTCTGCATGGGCCTCTTCACTTAGTGTTATTTTTCCTGGGCATTGCAAGTGGTATAGGTGATACAGAAGTGGTCAGAGAAAACAATGTGTTTCCTAGGATGTTCTCTCTGAGCAGTGAGGCCTTCTGTGTTTGCATCAGTCCTTCCTGCATTTTCCTGATGCGTGTGACTATCAGCTCTTGACCATTTGTGAACCCTTGCAACTCATTACACACTAGTTTCTGTCTTCATCTCACATGGCATGCTAACGCACCATACAGACAGTGACTGGAGACAAAATGACTAGAACGTTGTGGAGGTGCAGAGGAGAGGATTATCAGTGACGGCTGGTTACTGGGTCTGATGCAGACCCAGGGGAGAAAAGATGGAGACCCCCAAAGAGCTTTGTCTGTTAATGACTTCTTCAAAATTCCTAGTGGGATATGAACCATAGATGGAGAATGTCGTGAGTTTAAGGGACATAGCTGTGTCACAAGCCATATGCACTCAGCGCCCATCTATATCCTCGTCACTGCCAGCCATCACATTTTCAAACTTCAACATGGCAAAAGCTAAATGGAGAGTGGTTTATGTCACATATCTCGGAGCTCATTGAATAAATAAATATGACCTGTAATACTTTCCTTCCAGGAGTCAAAGAAAGTCCCTTGTATTTCAAGGCAGTCCTGTAAGCAGTCACTTCTTCAGGGACATTCGAGGACTCATTTGAATGATTGGAACTGACAAGCATTCCATTACAGGGGAATTTTCTCAAAGACAGCTTACATTTTCTCCTACTACCGGCTCGGGCCGGTTATAAAGACACCATGAAGAAAAATGAAACAAAGCAAAAAAATACGTAAAAAACTCACTGCGTGTTCTCATTCACGTCTATGAGTGCAGCTAAAGCAAGCCAGGTGGGGAAGACTGTCTCCAGCAGCCGTGACAGAATCAAGGGCTCGTGAGTCCTGCCAGACTTTTCCCTTTTCCTCCCAGATGGTGTGGTCTGCGACTTTCCCCTTTAATGGACAAACAAGGAAGCCTGCCAGCTGAGCAGTGGACCACACTAAGAAAACAAACAAACAAAAGCAATCAAGCTTCAGACCTGGAGGCCAATGACAGGTGTGATTGATCAGGTGACCAGCTGGAAGCTGTCACCACCAGGTTGAGAGAAACAGGCAGGGCTTGGTTGTTTCATGGGCCAGAGATTATCACGGGGTATTAGGTAGGGAGTGTTCTTCGGCAAACAAAGAAATTGGAACGATGGTGTTCACTTTGCCTGGCCCACACGTCTAATACCACGCTTACCATATGCTTCACCAGGTACAAGGGATGTCTACAGCTAAACCTGCTGGATATATATATATATAATATGTATAAATCTTAAGACAGAAAGAACATACTTTCCTTGCTACAATAAATGTAAATGTAAGCATATTATAATTTTATCAGTACATGATTCACTGAGTGGCATGCAGGTCCCATAGCATATGCTTTGATGATGACATAATTGTATTGTGATTTAAATGGAGAAAACAGAAGCCTACTAACTTGATCAGGCTGTTTTTAGCAACAGCTCAAGTAATACTGTGCTTAATTGAGATTTCAGACCCCTAGAGTTACCATAAAGCTTGCAGAGAGCTTTTGAAGAAGATATACCTAAATAATAACAATAATCATACCAACTTTAAGATTTTCTCATTATTAAGAAAAAATGAAGTGTAGATAAAAAGTGTACATTGAAATTAAGACAAGATGTACACACACCATTTTTACTTTATGTTTTACAAATTTATTATTTGTTTATTTATTTTGCATCCAGATCACAGCCTTCCCTCCCTATTCTTCTGCCATTCCTTTCCCTACCTCCCTTCCACCCCCAAATCCATTGCTCCTCTGGATTCTCTCAGAAAATATCAGACTTCCCATGGGAATCAACAAAGCATGGTGTATTAAGTTGCCATAAGACCAAGCACTTCCCTCTGTATTCAGGCTGGGCAAGGCAATCCAGAATGAGGACTAGGTTCCCATTTTAATAACTGCAGAATGCTAGGTAGATGTAGCCATCAGCAAAAATCAATAACAAGTCAGTCACAAAACATGCAGATTATATGTATGCTTTTTATATTTTGCTAAACATAAAGTTTGTACATTCTCAAGATCAAATTGCAACTCAACAGGATGATATTTACAAAACATTTTAGGTTTATTTCATTTTTATGTGTATCAGTGTTTTGTCTGCATGTATATCTGTGCATTGTGTGCGTACCTGGTGCACACTGGGATCAGAAAAGGGTGCTGGATCCCTGGAACTATAATTAGGGATGGTTAGGAACTACCATGTGGGTGCTGGGAATTGAACCCTGTTCCTCTGCGAGAACAACCACTGAGCCTTCTCTGCAGCCCAAACAGGAAGACCTTGAAGTCCAGGATATTGTCTGGATCTGGACATGGTTTTTCATAACTACAGTTCTAGAACTTGGGGGGCTCAAGGTGGCCAGATACTGAGAGTTTCCCAAACATTTTTGTACGGAACTGTAAATGGAAGGCACAGATACTTTTCAAAGCCGTTTACATTCGGTGTCTGATCTCCTCCAAGGAGACATGGGACACTCAGCCTCTCAATTGCCCCAGAGAATAAATCAGAGTCCGGGTAGGGTACTTAAAAAAGATCCTTTTAAAGATTTTCAGGCAATTCTAATTCAAGCTGAAAACTAAAACCTCATAATTCAAATTAGTTCACCAAACTCAGCAGCAGCATTTCAATATAGAACAATTCTATTTGCTTGTAGTTGTTTCTTCATTTTTTTTAAAAAATACTTATTTAATTATTTCGAGTATATGAGGATTTTTTTTGTTGTGTTTTGTTTCTTGCCTGCATTTGTGTATGCGTGCCATGTGTGAGCCTATTCATCATATGTGTGCAGTGGCCGCAAGGGCTGGAAGAGGGCATCAGGTCTCTTGGAATTGTTGTTTAAGGTGGTTATGAACCACTGTATCAGAGCGAGGAGTTGAACCTGGATCCTCTGCAAGAGTAGCCAGTGCTTTGAGTCACTGAGCCATCTTACCGGTCCTGTGTCTTTTATACTGAAAGAGGCCTTTCAAGGCCACTTGGTGGGGGTGAAGGAAGGGTGCAAGGGGTGGGATATGCAAGAGAGAGAAAATTGGTACTTCCCTATATTCTAGGTTTTAGTGTGGCAGAGTGGGCACACTAAGAGGATGAGATGAATCATGGTAGACCGAACAAGAGGGATTTTGCTGATTAGAAGTAACCAGGAACAAAGGGAAAAGGGTTCCTAGTCCAGTATTTGGACTACGTAAATGTTGCCTGTGTGTAAAATACGTAATTATAGTTTGGGATAAGACTATAGAAACTTCAGAAAACATAGACTGTACAACTCAGCAAAGCATAAGATTTTAGGGTATGGTTTATAATTCACCAGCATTTGTCCATGTCCGTGGAAATGTTCTTTGTTTATTCATTCACTATTTGTGGTGACAGTGATTGAACAAAAGGCCCTTGCACGTGCCAGACAAATGCTCTAATACTGAGCTTTATCTTGCCATATTCTTTAAATCCAGAGTCCACTAGCAATCTAAGCTAGTGAAAATCAATACTCAGTATGTTAAAATGTAGTAATCATTGCCTTTGCAGACATACAATGAAAAAGATTGAACAGTTTTGAAAACACTAGGATTCCGGCGAGAGGTTCTGCTTCAACAAACGACATGATAGCTTCTGAGGAACGGCATTTGAGGTTGACCTCTGACCTCCATGATCATGTGCACACACACACACACTCTCACACGTGTTCACTTACACCCACGCAGACACACTCACAGCCCCGTACTTAAATACATGCACACTAAAACGCAAGTGGAGTGGCAACTAACGTGTAGCGGCAATGACAGATCTATGGCAATGTCAAAAGACATTTCACAAAATTGATTCCACAGCTTCTTGTCCTATGGAAGCCCGTGAGAGTGAAGTTTAGAAACGATTATTTAAATAGCAAAGGATGTTCTAACCAGTAGCTCTCTGTCACCGCTGGGTTCCTTCTGTTCCCCACCCTAGTGAAAAAATCCTTCATTTTTAGCCATTGCATTACACTCTGACAATACATTCTACACACGACTTTTAAACGTTTAAGTCACAAACTACTCAAACAACCTAGATTCTAAAAACTATAGAAAAATATATTTAAAATATAATCCTCTAGAACCAAAAATCCTAACAGTCTTTCCTTGCCCTTTAGCCAGGATTGTAGGTTCTTTTTAGGTGAAGGAGCATTCCTAAAATGAATCATAGCTGTGACTCTTGTCACCCATAAACCTCTGTTGCCTGGAAGTAAGGTGAAGGTGCCTGGTACAGCCATGAACAAAACGCTTGTTTTTAAAGACAAGGCACGGTAGAAAATAGTGTCAAAATAGTGTTTTCCAGGGTATATTTGTTTTTATTTTTAATGGAAGGAAATTATTGCCAGCTGTGCTGTGTTCTCACTCCTCCCATGACTTTTTAAATGAATCTTACAATAAGATGATTAATTCTGCACTCTTGGAGGCTTTGGGCTGAATGCTGTTGACGAAGCAATTACCTTAATCTACGTCTGTTTGTTTTCATGCAATGCCCTGCGATGAAGGTAATTTTTGCCCCTCTGGAATAATCTCTCTACAGTAATTGGGCATGTATGGAAGGGTTTTTACACATATTTCCAAGGGTTTTATTTGCTCTTATTAACCAATTTGAGCTGCAAATTACAATCAACCTGTCTTATTGTAACTGATAAAGTTCATGACACCAATTGGATTAATTTCTCAGCTTAGCTACTCACAACATACGATTGACCTTAAAACAATAGTAATCCTTTGTTTATGGAACAAATTAAATAAAAACAATAGGAAATGATCAATTATTGATCTGATTAGCAAAGAAAGCACACAGGGTTGTTTTTCTTTTTTAAATAATTTTTGAGATTATGGTATAATTACATCACGTTTTCCTTCCCTCTTCTTTTTCAAACCCTCCCATATATCCTTCATTTCTCTTTCAAATTCATACCCACGTTTTCCTTCATTGTTGCTACATCCGCTCAGTGTATTCTTTACTTGTATTAATATTTTCAAGACTGATCATTTAGTATTGGATAATCAATTGTTTTGGATTGGTTTGTTCTTCTGGGCAAGACAATTTCTCCAGCTCCCAGAAACTCTCAGCTGCTTATAAATATTTGCATAGGTTTGAAGCCTAGAGGCCTTTCCTGCATCTACTTCTGCGTGTCTAATATTGTTCTTGCTCAGTTCATGTCTGGGCAGTCATGTTGGTGAGAATTTATGGATGTAGCTTCTGA
>LOEQ01012532.1:17015-38323 GCA_001685075.1 Bramus lutescens
CATCAAGAATAATTCTGGGGCTCAAGGGTCCTCCCCCTTCCCTGATACAAGGGTTCAGGCAGGTAGCCAACTTTTTTATTTTCAACCCTGCACAAAACTAGACCTGGCCAGCAAGTGCCGGCTAATGATGCCATGACTGAAACTTAGGGAGGCTACGGGGTGATGATGTGTCTGTCAGATGAAAGGGAACACTGGATCCTGGAGTCAAACTTGGAGGAGAGCTACTTCAAATGATGGTCACTAATGAGTATCTTAGCAACAATTGCACGGGAAAGAAACAATATATATATATTATATATTTTATATGTTATGTATTTTATGTAATATATAATGTATATTATATATAAATAAATATATTTATATATTATATACTTACATATATTAGAAAGCATATATATGTATTTTTTTTAGAAAAAAGAAACAGGTCATGGGGATCAGGAAATAAACACTGGATGGAGACTTCTAAGCATGAGTTAGAATCTATATTTAGAATATTGGCATAAGGTAGGCCAGTCAGTTGGCTTCCACATGGCCAGGTCACTAGCTCGCAGAGGACTAATCAATCGCTCCAGTGGATGGCTAGCTGGGCATGCAGATCGAGACGCACCTCACTGTGGTAGATGATGCATGGGCAGAATCCTGAGAAAATCTCAAACTGAATTGACAGAGGTCCAAATTTTCCTTGAACCCCCCCACCCATCAAGAATCAGGCTAGCCTCTGGGGTCCATAGAGGCCAGCAGGTTGAATGATTATCTTTCCTTTAAGGGACCCTGCTCACCAGTGAAGGCTGTGTGAGGCCAATCAAATGCCTGTCCCCTCAGACAGCTGTTAGGTTCCTTTCTCTGGCTGTTCACACAGCTTGCTGGGATGGGTGAGCCAGTCCAGTGTGGACTCCTCTCTGTATTGTCTGAAACATATCAGGCTGATGGATAAAGTTCTCTGTTAGTGTCTTTTCAGCCTGTGTGTGGGAAATGTGGAGGTATGCCAAAGAAAACAGCTCAGATTATGATTTGTCTACATAATATTTAAACAATAATTTTCCCCCGGGATGAAAACTGTAATATAAACATTTAGTCAGAATGAGTTCTCTGTGTGGAGAAGACCTTGGTGTAGACACTGAAGGAGGTGGGGATGCTTGAGCTAGTGGGCTTGGAAAATGGCATTTTGTAGCTAAGCTGGCTTAGGTGCACAGAGAGGTCACTGAACCGATTTAAATGTGTTTTCTTAAACATTACAGTTTTGAGTGGAAGAGGTCAATGTTGACCGAGGTTTCTATTCTGCCTGATCCTGCAGCTGCTCAGCCAATGAAACACTCAAAAAGCCAAAAAATAAAAATAAAAGAAATAGAGTTTAAAATAGAGCACATAAAGATGAAACATACAGAGTCTGGATACTGTATGTTACTGTGTTGTCTTTAAATTGTTTGATGGCTGAGGAAGGAGCAAAAGCTGCTAAGAATATTTGATTATAAGTGCTGCTGGATTAATCGAACATATATACTTTGAAAATTCCTTGACTTCAAAATTTAAGTCAAAAGGTATGTTAACTTTGGAGAAGAGGTTTTGCTTTTGTTTCCACAGAAAATGAGAGGCTGTGGATTCATTCTGGATTAAGAAAAATCAGGTTTGATCAAGGAAGATTCCCTGAGAAATCTCTGATAGGAGCCGATGGCCTAGAATGTTTCAGAGGACCTCTGTTGGAGTTTCCTCTGAGGTTTACATACAGAACAGTTTCAAGACTGTTAGCTGAGGTGATCAAGCCTCAGAATTTTCCAATCAGGATTTGACCGTAATTCTAAATTTTCTTTGGGTGCCCATAAGATTATCAGCACCCCAAATCAGCAGGAAGTAACTTCCTAGAAAACTACGCCCACATTCCCAAAAAATGGATTATGGATATTTATCTTTGTTTAGAGTGTTGGTTACAAGTTGTTATGGATAATGGCCAGGAGAAAAGCTAAACAGAGGATATTAGATTCAGAGTTCTTGTTTTAAAAAAAGAGGGGGCGGGGAAGTGCTGCAGGACAATGGTTTTACCCTGTAAAGATTTGTTTCTTGTACTTGTTTAAGAAAATGCTGATTGGTCAGTAGCCAGGCAGGAAGTAGAGGCAGAGCAATGAGAACAGGAGAATTCTGGGAAGAGGAAAGAGTCAGTCTACAGCTGTCTTTTAGGCACAGAGGACACAGATGTGACTGCCTCGCCGAAAAAAGTACCAGGCCACGTGGCTAACGCAGACAAGAATTATGGGCTAATGTAAGTTATAAGAGTTAATAAGAAGCCTGAGCTAATAGTCCAATCAGTTTATAATTAATGTAGACCTCTGTGTGCAGAGCTATGAAGGAAGTGACGGAGGTCACTTCTGACGGTTGATAGTGAGACTTCCTGGGGGGAAGGAGGATGTGTGACCCAGCAGGGGATGTGCGGATCCAGGGCTGTTCTTTTGATCCGACTGGTGGTTACAGAGATGCCTGCTTTGTGATTTCATCCTTTGCTATGCTGTGCATTTGTGTCTTAAGCATTTTTGTGATGTTTTTCTAACTTAAAAAAAAAAACATTAGAATGAATGTAATGACCGATTCCATTGAGTCCATACTCTTCAGTCTGGGATTTAAAAGCTATCTACATTTCTGTCCTGGGTTAAATTATGTCCTCTCGATGTTTCCGTGGTAACACCCTACTCCCCTAGGCCTCAGATTGTGACTTTACTTGGAGACCGGGTCTTTCCAAAGGCACTCAAGTGGAAATGAAGTCTCCAGATTGGGCTCTCCTCCAGTATAACTGGGGTAGGTATTAAATTTGTACAGAGAAGATGCTCTGGGCGGGGATGATAGGAAGAAACCCAGCGATAAAGGGAGTCAAGGAGAGAGACCCCTTCCTTGCAGCCCTCAGAAAGATCCAAGCTTGATGAGATTGTGAACTTCCGGCCTCCAGAGCAGTGATACAGTAAATGTCTGTGTTTTTACTGAGACTGTAATGAAACCACAGACTGAGAAGATGTTCTTCCCTCGTCTCTTAATCAGCATCTTTACTTAGCACAGTGACCTGGTTGGGGATCTTCAAAGTGGAACAGGCAGCTACTTCTATCCCTGTAGGATTTGGGATTTTTTTTTTACTTGTTTGTTTTTGTTTTCTGAGACAGGGTTTCTCTGTAGCTTTGGAGGCTGTCCTAGAACTTGCTCTGTAGACAGACCTGGCTGGCCTCGAACTCACAGAGACCTGCCTGTCTGCCTCCTGAGTGCTGGGATTAAAGGCGTGCGCCACCACTGCCTGGTTGATTTAGGAATTTTTAATGAAGTTGATTAAGATTAGGAGGCAGGTTGTGGCTTATTCTCAGGCCACCGAGCTCCTGTTTAGTTATTTAATTATTTCTTTAACCGTTACTTACCTATGATCTTTTAGAGCTTTGTTTTGTAAACCTCTGTCTTATGCATGATGTCATTGTTTGTTTCTCCTTGATTTTATCAAAGCAGTGAATTGCTTTTCCAAATGAAAATCATCCAAGGTCCGAAGATTGACTTCATTTAAGTTTCCTCAAGTTCTGGGAGAGAAGATCTGAGATGGTTTATGTTAGCATAGCTCCGTCCTTTCATGCATCTCTTGTAGGCATGGAGATTCCTTTCTTTTGAAACTCGTCGTGATCACGTGATAAAATGCAGCCAATGGGAAAGGGTGCGTCCTCCATTGCTTTTTCTTCCTGCTGCAGTGAGACTGGAAATGAGGATGTGGAATTAGAAGTGGAAGCCTTTGAAGCCTGGATTACTAATCTTTATCTACTAATCACCTTTCAATGTGGAATATTAAAAATATTCTTATTCAAGCTGCTTGACCTTTTAGTTTGGGTCACATAGCCCTGAATTTATACTCTCAACTAATAATGCCAGTAATTAAGGTTAGGTAAAGACTGTAAATCTCACAGCAACAATTCTACCCCACACGTAAAAGTAAATCTTCCTTGTAAGAGTGCACAAAAACACATCTATGGCTTATTTTGTGAATCCGATAGAAGATAGGGTTGATAGGTGTTCTTTGATTGCTTAAGAGATTTGATTGAGAGAACTATGACATGTAGAGACAGGATTCAGGGGAAGTCACAGTTGACAATGGGCAAGCAAAATCCTGCTAGCCAATCCCAGCGGAGTACAGAATTCAGCCTTTTGAATGTGCATGCTATAACCCTTCCCGGAATGGCGAGGCACTCCTGATGGGTTTCTAGGCAAGTCACAGAATCTCAGGTGTAGTGATGAGGCAAGCAGGCCTGCTTTTAGTCCGGATAAAAGGGAAGGGGAGGAGAGGGAAGGGCAGGCAGGGAGCCGGGCGGGATGAAAAGCAGGCCTGCTCTCCCCTCATCACTACACTCAGGTAGTGCATGGTGGCCTCAGACTCATGCAACAGAAGATGACCACCTCCCAAGCACTGTGGTTAGAGGTGTGTACCCCTGCACTGGGCTTACCCAAGTCTTGATATCCGTGTTTCCTAACTGACAGTTGCCACTGCCTGTTAGAAGGAGAGAGTGAAAACGACATTGTAGCCTAATGTAGTGTGCCACCCAACCAGGCACTATAGTTTTAATGGGAGTGTGGGACCACGTAAGACTTCCTGACCCTTGCTTCTGGTTCCGGTCAGGTCCTGTTCTTTGTCTACAGTACTGTAGGCTCCCTTCTCTGAGGTCGCTCAACCTTTGCTGGTCTCTGGCTTCTTCTGCTCTAGAGTTTCAGTTTCTACCTGCCCCACCCATGTCTCCTGTCTGTCTGACAGCTCTTTTGGTACATGGTGCATTTGCAAGCTTACAGAAGTCTTACACTGACTTACATAATCATTTCACTCTAGGTCTCCTGGGGTCTAGCTCATCTCTGTTCTTGGCCAGCTTGAAGGTGATGGTCTTCCTCACAGCTAGTCTAGAGGTCACATTTTTAGTTCAGACCCTGAGCCCTGAGTCAGATAGTTGTATTGAAGTTGCATGATATCATTGAAAAGGTTGAAAGCTTTATGTGCGAGGAGCTGTTTCTGTACTCTCTGTTCTTGAAGTGATGCTAGTGCCTTGCTTCTTGCTTCATTGAGACAGGGTCTCACTATGTAGCCCTGACCGGATCCCGGCTCACGGCGCTCCTGTGTCTGCCTCCTGAGGGCTGGTATTACAGGCCAGTACTGCTATGCCTGGCCCAGATACCGCATTTCTAAAGCCTGCAGTGTTTTCCTTGATGCTTGAAACCACACGGTAACAAAAGAGCCACAGACTATATAGTTCGGTAGAACTCTGGCAAGTGTAGTTATTTACATTCGTCCAACTCCTGCTTCTAGATTATCTGCCAGATGCTTGCTCTACTCATCACCAAGTCACCCAGGGAAAAAGCCTGGTGGAGGGAACACATACATAAATGATGCTACTACTTTGGAGACAATGACAGTTTGCTTCTCTCTGTGGAACCGGTTAATTGGGACACGGAGCTGGGAAGTGTCCCTGGCCATGGTCCTCAGTGAACCTAATCATAAACAAGATTTGTGCTTACAAGGAAATAGGAAAGGAATTAGTAAAGCCTTTATTTGTACAACCAGTGGTTGTAATAGGAACTAAACACCCAAATGCATGCCTTGTTCCACGATTTTCTTAGGAACAACTCTTGGTTCCTGCGAAAATGTGGGTGACAGAACCCTAGGGTCAAAATATGAGCTGTGTGGTTAACACTGTCACCTTGATAGGATCTAGAGCCATCTAGGTGGTAAATCTTGGGTGTCTATGTAGGTATTTCTAGATTGGGTTAACTGGGATGTAAAGACCCTACCCTAAGTGTGAGCAGGCCCCATTTCCAGGCCTGGGGTCTGGTACTGAATACAAGGAGAAGGCAAGCAGAACACCAGGATGAGTCTCTCTGCTTCCACGCTGTGAACACAATGTGAGCCTCTTTCACATGGCTGTCACTGAGCCTGCACATACCTTCACAGCCACCCTGGACTATAGCCCATTGAACTGTGAGCCAAAGTGGCTCCTCCTTCCTTCCATTGCCTCTGAAGTCGCCTCTTGTCATCTATTTTGGTCACAGCAGCAAGAGACACAACTAATACAGGAGCTGCTTGTGTGTTCTCCTTCACTGAAAGCATCATGAGTCTCTCCTGATGCTTGGAAACTAATGAGTGTGTCATTTTTCTCCAGTAGTGATTTTTAATGCTAGAATTTACTAAAAGGAATCCATCGCATTCAATTCAGGGGATTTATGAGTCCTCTTGGGCACTATAGAATTTAATAATCTATTAAGAGGTTTTCAATTACTCTCAGGCTTGGGATCCGGTGACCCATCCCCTTAAGAACTTGGGAGCAGGGGAATCTGATGCCTTCTGAGTGGCACACTTTCAAGCTGCTGTGTAATAGCACAGACAAAGAGCTACAGCCCTGTTCGTCTGGCTGAATACAGAAACAGGGCTTAGGAGAGAATGGTTCAGTGGCAAGGCAGATTGGTGAGCTGTCACACACAAAAAGGTGAGCCTTGGCCACTGGGAGTAAATACCTATACAGTTGCAACGTTAGACTGATGCATCGTTATAAATTCTACATAGAATAGTTCTCCTTTTCATTGGTTAGAATCTTTATGTGCCAGTTAGGTTTTGTGTGTAGGGGGCGGATGTTTTTGGTTTTTTGCAAGATGTGATATTCACTTAAAAGTGGCTTAAGTCAAAACAGTACTTTGACTTTCCTAAGGGAAAGATCTAAGTCTATTTGGTCTCAGGCATAGTTTGATCGTGACATTAAAGAATACTATCGCACACTTATGTTCCCATTCTACCCCTCACATGTGCATGCATGCATGCATGCATGAATGAATAAATAAATAAATAAATGTCACTTAAAAGCCTTCCAGGGTCAGTAAAACGGCTCTGTGGACAAGGGGCTTGCCACAAGCTTGACAACCTAAGTTCGATCCCTGGCTAAAGGAGAGAGTTGACTTCTTGCAAGTTGTCCTCTGACCTCCCTACACATGCCATGGTGGAAACATATGCACGTGCCACGTGCACTGGAACATGCGCACATGCATGCATGCTCACACACAAGTAAATACACAACCAATGTCACGGGTAGCCAACGTTTCTGTCTTGTCATTCTGCTCACCTGCTACGCTTCACTTTGAATCACTGCCCTCTCCTCTGGGTGGCCCCCTGCAAAGCCAGGCTATTCAGATCTTCATAGCGTCCTGGTCCTACTGGGGCTAGCCAGTCCCGATATGTGCCACGTGCCTCTCCACGCATGCTCACAACGAATGAGAAGTTCCCTTAAGCGAAATGTTAGATTCAGAATAAAAGGAGAGTTACTTAAAGAGAAGCAATGGCATGTGTCTTGTCCTCTGGGGTATTATGTGTGTGATGACACCACCATACCCATCCGTGTGCTCTGAGTTACACTGCCTGAGTTAGTTGTGCTGTGAAGATGGTAACTCATCAGATTCTCCCTGAAGCTAAGACAAAGTAGACTTGAGCGAAGCAAGGCATTAGGTCCAAGGCCTCACTCAGGTAGTCTCCTGCCTTGCTCCTGCCCTTGCTCTGTCCCTTAAACTTCCTCATATCCAGCCACATTGTGTGAATGGTATGACCGATTTTCATAAGGGGCATGACGACAGGAAGATGTGGATCACTGTGCCAGAAGGGGCCTGTGGTCTCACTTTGGAGCTAATACCAGTGCATTCCAAAGACTGCTGATGTGACCTACTGTTTGGAAAACAGCTCTGTATTTCTTCCCTTTATACAGCATCTTGCACAAATGCATCTTGGGATGAGATTTGTTTCTCAGACATGGTACCCGTGGAACTGCAAGGCAATTTCACATCTGCCCCGTGTGGGCTGCAGACTTCTAGAGTGGCGAGGGCAGAGGGAAGAGGTGAGGCGCTGCAGGAGGAGCTGGGGGCTTAGGCTGAAACAGGAAAGGGGGGCTGTGTTCCTTGTCTTGAAGTACTCATGTCTCTTAGCTCAAGGGTAAATGGAACCTTACCATTCTAGCCCAGTCCAAACACAAACAAGTGTTTATAAATTTTGCATTATTTTGAGGATTTCATATATATAATGAAATGTGATAGATACCTCCATTTTTCCTTCCATCCCTCCCCTTTTCTCCCTCAAATCCTCCCTCCTAACTTTATGGTTTTTGTCTTAATAACCCATTAAGTCTAGTCAGCACTGCCCTTGGGTGCAAGCGTAGGGGGACATCCACCAGAGCATGGACGAGCCTACCCGTGTCTCCATCCTCAAACAAGAATGAGCCCCCACCCCAGCATCTCCCCACAGAGTCCGGAGATCACCTACCAGCGTGGGCTACCTTGCTCTGGTGTGGGCTACCTTGCTCTGGTATGGGCTACCTTGCTCTGGTGTGGGTACCTTGCTCTGGTGTGGGCTACCTTGCTCTGGTGTGGGCTACCTTGCTCTGATGTGAGCTACCTTGCTCTGGTGTGGGCTACCTTGCTCTGGTGTGGGCTACCTTGCTCTGGTGTGGGTACTGTGCAGGTAAGCACAGCTGCTGTGATCTCATGGCTGTGTCAGTCGCATCGTGCCCAGAGGATGCCAGCTGTCCTCCGGCTTGCATTCTTTCCCCCTCTCCTTCCCCAGCAGTGCTCCCGGAGCCTTGGTGGTGGTGATGCCCATATAGATGGACTATTTAGGGCTGAACACTGATGCTCGTATTCTCTGCGCTTTGACCACTCTGTGTCTGTCTCTCAAGTGGCTACTGTTTGCTGAGAAAGGAAGCTCCTCTAGCCAAAGCTGAGAGCATACCAGTTCTATGGGTACAAGCACAAATATTTAGAAGGCAATATGAACACATGGCCATCTTACAAAATAAAAATGGAAGATTCTGCATTGGAACCCATGATCTCCAAAGCCATGAATTATTGATCAAGATTACAGTACCAGATATAAAATTCCCTCATGTTGAATTAAGCTCAGGATACCATCAGAACTATTCATTACCTCGTAACAGTAATGCCAGTATTGCACCAATAGCTACATCTTCTCCAGCATGTTAGCATGGAAGCATGCAGTGTCCAGCCCTACATCAATGCATTTGTGTCTTTTCTTCCCTGGGGTCCTTCCTGTGCTATGAAAGCCAGCCATCAGGGAGGAAGCTTCCCCGTTGGTTTGAGACTAATTCCTCTATATCCTACATCCAGTGTGAGTTACATCTTCGGTGGTAGGGTTTTACTGTATAATTGTGGTGGAGAAACAAGATACACGTTTTATTCTGGCCTTTTGGAGCTATGTAGGCGGTAGGGGAACAAAAGCCAACAACATGAACCCAGTAATTGATCTTGTGAGAGACTAAGGTAGAGGCTGCTTGTCTTGTAGGGTCTTGTGTTAGGGCTTAGGAGCAAGAAGACACTTTCTGTCTTAGATGGAATGGACCTGTGTCAATTCTCCTGAGGGAAGTGGATCATTTTTCCAATGTTGGCTGTAGATAGTATCATGTGTATTTTGAGGATTGTTGGTGGATTTGCTTCGTCTCTTCTTTGTAACCCTGGCAAAGTCCTGAAATGTGGGTCGTGAGGCTATTCGGTTCGCTGAATGCCAACAGACACCAAAAGTCTTCTATCAGGCGTGTGTAACTTGTGGCCTGTGGTCAGCACGTGTCCCAGGATAGTTTTGTTTATGGCCTAGCACATTTGGAGGTCACAACATCATGTCACAGTGTCAAAGATTGTACATCTCTGTCTGCATATTTACATGTTTTTGTAAGGAAGAGCTTAGATTGTAAAGGGAAGGATGCAAAGCTGATTAAATAAGGAAAGCAGCATGGCCTCTGCACCTGCAGGTCAGCACCATCTCGATAGTTTACACTGGGTGGGACATTTTTCTCATGAGCGTTTGACATCGGCACATTTACATGGACATTACAATGCAATATAAATTGCCGTATTGGTCCTTTCCACAGGTGGGCTTTCAGTGTGCATCACATGGTCTGAGGAGGAAACATGTGTATACCTATGTTTTCCCTCACATATGTTAGTCCACAGTTATGTGCATTTGTAGGAAACTCTCCCCTTTTGTAAATGTGTATTTAGGTATTGATATCTTAGGTATGTTTTGGTTATAGCATGCTATGATTACAGAGAATCTTGAAAATATGAAAAAGCACAAATGAAAAATGACAGTCAAATTGGCTTCCACAGGGATAGAAGCTGTAAGTGCTTGGCAGGTTTTCTGTGGCCATTTTTTTCTCTCTCCATATCATCATTTTGAATTTTGAGACCCTATTTTCTATAGATGTGTTCGATGTTTCTCTGTTCTGTCATCTGGCTATCTCTCGTGTGCCTCTGTAGCCTAAATTTTCATTATATTATAATCTCAAAAACAAAAGAGATAATAAAGCTGACACTATTTAGCAAAAATATTGAACCGTTTTCATATGCATTTGTACAAGTGAGCTGTGTCTTGGGGGAAACAAACAAAGTCACTAGCTGTAGCAATTTCTAGGACGTGCGATGGCAGCTGCTTTCAGTGTTGTGCTATGTGAGTATTTTACACTTTTTTGGTAAAATAGGAATAAACTGCTTAAATATCCTGTTGCAAAGTCCCATGTCAGTTGTATTTTTTATGACGCAAGTCTTAACTGCTGCCAGATTTTCTTTTTGAGAATTTCATACAATGTATTTTGATTATACTCACTCCTCCTTCTCCTAACGCCCCCCTCACCTACCTTCCCATCTTTGCCTCCTCATCCTCCAACTTCCAAGATCATTAGCATCCCCTCCCCTTGTCCTGCTCTCTCTTTTCCTTCTTCTTCTCCCCCTCGTCCCCCTTTTCTCCTCTTTGCCCTCCTCCCCCTCCTTCTGCTTTTTCTTCCCCATCAAGTCTAATTAATTTGTATTGCCACAGCAGTCTCGAGTGTGGGACCTAGGTGGAAAGTTTGTGCAAGCCAAGTCAAAAGTGCTGAGTGTGTTGGCTCATGTGACCCCTGTATAGTTTTAGAAATGAAACATGTTAAGAAAACCAGCAACGTTTTTCTAAATCTTCAAGGCTGGGAATAAAGGCCTACTGGCTAAGCTTTGAGGCGTCCGAGCAGCAGGGTGACCACCAAGATACAAGAACAATCCAAGTGAGAATCCAGGTCTTTCCCAAGTATGATGTGGGGCTGAGATTAATTCGAGCTAACCCCTACACCATTCTGTGTTCACTGTAGTGTGGTCTACAAGAGTTTGCAACAATCTTACAGTGTCAGAATCTCTTGGGATTTGTTAGTTTTTTCGAGACAGTGTTTCTCTGTGTAACAGCCCTAGCTGTCCTGGAACTAGCTCCATAGACCAGGCTGGCCTCGAACTCACAGAGATCTACCTGCCCTTGCCTACTGAGTACAAGGATTAAAGCCATGTGCTACCAGTGCCCAGCTTCTTGGGGTTTCTTAACGTTTAAACAAGCTCTCCAAATGTGTACACGGATGCTGAGGTCTGATAGTCACTGGCTCCATCATTTCCCTTCTTTGTTTTTGTTACCAGACAGCAGGGATGCATTCAGTCCAAATCACTTGTGGAAGAAGGTGGTGGTGGTGGTGGGGTAACAGGACCACAGCCTATCCAACAGAGCATCAGCTGGAATCCTTGTGTGACAGACTCCTCAGTCCTCCATCTAGCGCTGGCCACACCACACCCTGACTTGTGTTCTTCCCTGATTCACGAACTCTCTTCATGAAGCGTATGTGCCTCTTTGGTGTGCACAACAGGCCAAGAGCTTGCCACCTCCCACTCTCCAGCTTTGATGGGAATATACACCCCTTTGATCTTGCTGGCTGGTTTCTAGTGGGATGTTTGAATCTCGCATCTGTTGCCTCTGTCTACCTAGGGCCTTTCTATCCTCCCTGTTCCTAAGTAGAGACACATGGACTCATGGACACAGTACCCTTTCAGATTCTAAACTCAATTGCTTCTTAGAAATAGGATGCCTGATGCAGGGCTGTGGTGGCCCACACCTGTAATCATAGCACTCAGGAGGCAAAGGCAGGCAGATTTCTGTGAGTTCGAGGCCAGCCTGGTCTATAAGAGCTAGTTCCAGGACAGGTTCCAAAGGTACAGAGAAACCCTGTCTCGAAAAACCTAAAGAAAAAAGAAAGAAAGAAAAGACAAAAGAGAAATAGGATGCCTGTAACATTGAGGGAGAAGAAGTGAAGAATAATTTTCTTTTATCTTCATAATTGGATAAAATTCTTTTTTTTTTCCAGCTTTCCTGTTCTCCATACTTGAGTGAATGGAAGTGTGGGATGTGGATGGTGTGCATCCTGGGCACGTTTGAGGACTGATCTGTGTCCGGGGCACACTGGACTCGTTCAGTTGCGACTGCTGCTGTCCTCTGTCCACCAGTGCCAGGCGTGTGGCCTCAACGGTCAGATGAGTGGCTAGGCCTTCTTGCTGGGAGGGCTGATATTCAGTGTGTGGAGGCAGAGCAATGTTGGCGCCTGATGACCCTGTGGTACTCAACCTCGTTTAGAAAGCAGGCTCATGTGTCTGCTGAAGATCTTCTGTGTGTTCTTTTTTTTATGTTGCATGATCTCTTTTTCCTCTTCAAATTGGCAGTGAATCGTGGGAGTGAGGAGGAAAAAGCCAGATTCTATTGGTTACCAAGAAGACTATTTTTATGTTTTCTCTTCTAGCTTACAATTTTGGAAGTAGAGGGAATGGAGCATCAGGTACTCATGGAGGACAGGCAGAGTCCAGCGACATTACTGTCCTTTCCAGCTCTCTTTTCAGCTCTCAGGGAGTCCTGTGGAAACCTACTGTGTTCCCTTATGGAAAACGCTGTCACAGTTAGTAGTGGAAAACCATGTACCAAGAAAATAAACAGATCACAAGTTGGATAAAGGCAGAGGGCTTCATGCATTTAATAAGAGAACCAAAGTCTTTTTCAATCAAGTTTTATCTTTACAGGATCCATTGATAATTCCTTTATTCAGTGTGTCTTACAATTCTGCTTTTGACCATTGAGAAACACAGTCATTTTTCTCTCCTAAAACCTTGGCTTCCAGGATGCCATTCACTTCTAAAAATCCCACATTACTTTCTTTGATTATTCTAAATTTCTCTGCAATTACTAAGCCCAAATTGTTCCTATTTTCCCTCCTTGGAGTAGTTTTGGAGGTTAAGTGTTACAGCAGAAAGCTATCTGGATTCTCCTCTTCCATAGGATAGCTACTTCTGTGGAGTTAGGATTTTTTTTTTTCAAATGAGTAACTTAACTCAGATCTTTAGTTGATGAGGGAGTGTCTAGTCATGAAAGAACAATGTCAGACCTTTTAGACAGCAGCGAAGGGACAAACACAAACCTGACGTATGGTAGACTGTCCGTGAGCGCTAAGCTTTTACACAATTCTGTTTCCCCAGACGTTCCTGGTGCCAGTCCTCCAGGGACAGCATTCCAAAGGGACTAGAGTAGGTATAGGTTGGTGGGGACACGAAAGGGAAGATTGGCCATGGCTGTCCCTTTACATTCAGAATGATTGACAGTACCACAGACTTTATGCCTAGACAGGGATACGGCCAAGAGGTTAAAGATGCAGCCTCTCACACAGAGGCTTTGCGTGCAGTGGGCTTATAATTCCATTTTCTTACAGTTTGTCTTTGGCAGGTCTCTTTTATCTTTCAGCATTGTCTTGAGAAACATGACAGTGGTTTCTGGAGCTTGTGCCTTCGGCCTGTGTATTTGCTGGGCTATAGAGTAAACGTTCTGAATATCCATGTTCGGGATCTTCTCGTTTCCTGCCCATTATGTCGGAAGCAGCGCAAGCCTGGTGTGAGCATTCTGTGTGTTTCTCACAATGCCGAGTGCAGTCAGCTCACATCCGGCTAGGACTCTTGAGATCTTGACTTTGCATTTCTTCAGTTAGAGCCAATTTTTCTGGAAGAAACTCTGATTTCTACAAACTGAGAAATCAGTTTCCGCTTTGGTAATGCTGCAAGAAGCAAGGGCTAGGACACTTTAAGTGTTGCTCTTTAGGGGTCAGCTGGGGCAGCGGTGGAGCAGGGTGTTCTGCTGTTTTATCGATGGTCTGTTTTCTGCCTCATCATTTTGTTAGGCAAACTAGAACAGAAGGAAGGGGCCAGTCCTGGAGACTGCACCTCCTTGGTTAATTCATATTTACCATTTTAAATTTCTCTGGATAGATGTAGGAGGCGATATGGGAATTGGAATAAGGTTTGAGCCTACCTCCTGAGGCTGGTGGTGAGCCGGCCCCTGCTCCCTGCATTAGAACAGGCCAAAGGCTTCACGTCTGACAGCGGAGAGGGCGGAGGCTCAGGCAGGCGATTGTGTTAAGATGGTTCTTAGGAGCTACTTTTAGCTCTTTGAAAAATTTATATCTCAAGTCCCAAATCTCCCTCCTGCGTCACAGCAGCTGGCCTACATTCGTCAGAATATGCGCGTTCTCTTCTGATATTTATGGGAGATGAAGCGATGGAGCGAGGCAGAGCAGAAGATTTATCTGTTGTTTCAATCTCTTTGCGAGGCTGTAAAGATCCCACCAGGCCATAGGTGTGCATCATTTCAAGGGGAGAAAACAATTCTTCCCCTCAATTGTTTCATGCTCAGAGAATTAAGATCTCACGGTATGTTGTCCTAATAATGTATGCCTGGTTATTGAGGCCAACATGCGAGCACTTAGCCCTGTGTATGATTTAAGACGGGAAGCAAGGTAAACATTTTTTTTTTCCCATAGCACATAGCCAGGAGGTCCTGACACCCACTAAAGAAATTCACTTACAGCCAGACTAAGTGAGACAGATGCTCTCCTATGGTCGGGAAATACATCTCTGAAATAAGACACTACATGGCTGATTACTAAAGATGTCAAAGGTCACGCACACCTATTTCAAATTATCTGATCTCATTCTGGTTGGGACAGAGCACTGTGACTCCTCAGCAGACACATGATCAGTAAAAGTAAATGAAGTCAGGTTTCTGGAACTGGTGCGGCAGTCAATGTGGGGGGCACCAGCAGAAAAACAAACCCCGGCCCACAGCCAGGGTCGAGTCTCAGACGAGTTCACCTGGTAGCTCGCGGCCATGCAGAGAGCAGCTATGCTAGTCGTTTCCAGCAAGGCTACTCTCGTATTTGTCCTTATGCAAAATGAAATGACGTCATTGGTGATGGTGAAGCCTTCTTTTCATGCAGGTAAATTCTCAAAGAGAGCGCTGCCCTCTTAGCTTTTAGAGTGAAATAAGTTGAATGGGGGGGGGCAGTGCAGCTTCAGATAGCAGTAATAGATCTACTTGCCTAAGTAAGCATTGCTGATGGAAAACTGGGAATAAGATCACAACCTTTATGTTCTCCTTTATGGTGTCATGGGTGAGGACGTGCCTGATGTTTGCTGAGATTCGGGAATAGGAGCTTCTCCACCCCTCAGCCTGGAAATTGATGAGAAAAGCAAGAATATGAAGAAAAGAAGTGAGACAGAAAATCAAGAAGGAAAGAAAACGTTACAAAAAGATTGAGTGGTTTTAGTCTTAAGAGGAAAAAGGACTAAGGGACAATAGAGGTTATGCAGGGCTGTGGCCTACCTATGCAGCTGGCCTCTGTACTTTGGAGCTAAAAAAAATAGCTAAGGTGACTATTAATTATCCTCAACTCTCTCCCCCAAATACTTAGAATATTGCCCGTACCTCTGTTTGTGGGGTAATGCAGGGGATTACACGTTCTCAAGCATGCTAAACCTATATTTGTATAACTGAAGTCCACTCTCAGTCACGAATGTATTTCTTTTAAAAAAATAAAATATTGATATTTTATTTATGGCACACATTTAAACAACATTTGCAATGCTATGGGCACAGATATCTACATTTGACACCAAAGTTTTAGAAAGTAAAGTCACATGTGTGCATAAAATAACATATTGAAACACAACGGAGGACCAAATCCATCTTGAGCATCATTTTATGACTTCTAAAGTCTCATTATTTTTGAAAATAAGGGTAATTCATTCATCATTTTTTTTCTAAAATGTCCTGACCACGCCGTGGTGAAGTAAAACTAATCTGATATCATGTTAATTTAGGGATTTCCAGAAGTACACATATCTGAGAAATGGGAAATATAGCCTGTTGTAATCTTATATTTATTTAAAATGCAAAAGAAATTTTTGCTTGCAGAAAACATTTGAGTGAACGGTTTTAGATGGCCTTCTTTTGGAGATTCGCAGTACATTTCTGCAGGGACAAATACCAGGCAGAGGACATTGACACCTCTTAATGTATATTTTCTTTAGAGTGTTTCTTCTGAACTTTCTAGGCAGACTTTCTTGCAAGTCTGTTTGCTCGCAAGAGCTTATCACTTGACTTATCCTGTTGAATGCATTTGGCGAATCCATGATTTTCTTCAGATTTTAATGAAGTGTCCGATGTAGAAGTTGTTTATTTCCCTTTCTGTAGTAAAGAGGTGAAGCCAGAGAGCAAGTGGAGGGCAGTTGTTGCTTTTTTAAAGAGAGAGAGACCACGCCCCAGTGGGCTGGTATCTCAGCGGCTATTGGCTGAAGGAGCGGAAGGAGCTCCTGCAACACCTTTCCTTTTTGCCCCAGTAATGATTGCCATACAGCATGCCAATACTTGTTGATACAGACCTCAAATCCTTATTGGATATGAAGAAGACTCAAGCCTGTGTAAACTGCTCTTGCTGTTTGGTAGTGACTCTTATTCTCCAAGCTCCCGATGTTACCACATAGAGTAGTGTAGAGTCCAAATCCTGCTTACACTCTGTTCTGCTGGTGAGAGTCTACTTCACATAGCATTTTCAGAGAATTATCCTTGATGATATTTGTCCATGTGATAAAGGTCTTCTTAAGTCTGGGGGTGGGTTTTGAGGAGGTTTTATTTCTTTTTTTTCCCCTCTGTTCTTGGTTTTCCAAGACAGGCTTTTTCTGTGTAGCCCTGGCTGTCCTGGAACTTAATCTGTAGACCAGGCTGGCTTCGAACTCACAGAGATCCTCCTGCTTCTGCCTCCCGAGTGCTGGGATTAAAGGCATGTGCCACCACTGCCTGGCATCTCCTCTTCTCTTACTAGTATTAATTTAAGTAAGTACAATAAAATACGGAGAGCTACATTTCTTTTATGGATGTGCACTGATGGTCTCCTGATGGTTCATTTCTGGTCCCTTTTGGCATCATGGGACATGCACCATGAAGGATGGTCCTCAGTGCTCAGCTAGGCATGCTCCATGAAGGATGGTTCTCCTTTGAGTGCCCAGCTGGATGGTTCTGCTCAGAAAATACCAGCCTATTCTCCTACTGACAATACTACAGTTTATTTAGGTACAGGGGCACTATTCCACATGGTGTGCTTGCTTTGAGTGGTTACAGCCTTCGTCTTCATTTTATTTGTTTCTGAGGACATGATTCTGAGCAGCGTGGTCAGAATCACTCTTATTAGCTCAATTCTTTTTCGTCCTCCCGTTTCTCGGTAACTATAACTCCCTGCCCAGATAAACAAAGTTTCACTTGAAAGTTTGGGAGGTATTTCACTGAACCCAAGGAGAGAGAGAAAGCCACAAAATTTTTAGATACTTAACTGCCGTCCTTCATGTTTGCCTAAGACTTTGAGTGATATTTTTATATAGTGAACTCGGAGTGCTGGAGGGCGGGACATTAGAAGGATGTGGAATTGACTCTCTTGCAGTGCTGGGATCAGGAAAAGCAGCAGGCATGACCACGCGACTCTCTCTCTGCTCTGATGGAGAACGCACAGAACAATAGCAGTGATGCTCTGACAAAGCCTTGGGCTTGTACAATAGAGAAGCCTTCTTTTATGCTTTGTTTGGTTGCTTATTTGACAGAGCATCGTGTTCTGGAGCCTGGGGTGATCATTCTGAGACATCAGGGTTCTAGCTCCAGTGATTCGGCCAACAACCCTTCAGCACTGACTTTGAAAATCTATCAGCTTTTAAACATGACTAACTTTTAAAAACGATGAAAAGCAAATCACTTTTAAGTTAAAATTAAGTCCACTTAATTTCAAGTGGGGGTGGCTGTTCTTACTACATCTCCAAAAAATATAGGCGCTAGTATTAACTTAGTATTTAATTACTTGTTTGGCAGTATCTCTACATTTATATAATTGAGTCGATTAAAGGCATGTACTTGAAAATCCAGGCTATGTTTATTTAGGGAAGCTCCTGGTTTCACATAGAGAAACATGAGTCTAGGTTAGCTCCACCATATAATTGCCATCTTTTCAGTCTGGCCATTTGAAACTGCTGTGGGACTTGGTTTCTAGAGAAACGGCCTGAAGCTTAAGATCAAAATGACTTAATCATTCACAGCCTCCATAAACAAAAGGGTAAGGAATCCTTATGCTTTAATGTAATTTAACTTTTATTATTTGTGTGGTGGTGGTGTGTTCATGCAATGCTATTTGCATAAAGGCATGGGATCAACTCTCAGGAGTTGGGTCTCCTTTTACCGTGTGCGTTTGGAAGATCAAGTTCAGTCTTCCAAGTGTGTGTAGCAAGCACTTTCATCTGCCACACCTCTGGCCCCCTCTCCCGCATTTTTAAAATGTCAAAATTCTCCAACAGGATACCAGATGCTTGTCATGTCTTTGAACATTAGTTTACATGACAGTTTGTGCAATTTCAACCATGAAAATCATTTGAAATGTTTCGTAAACTCTTTCGAAAGTCTTTTATTGTATTTTACAAAATCTTTCACTGATCTCTTTTACTCCGCAACCATCTTAGGAGATGCTCTTAGGGAGACTGTAGCCACAGAAATGTTGACCTGTGTTGGGCTTCAGATTATTAGCAAAGCAAACAGAAAAGATGTGCCAGGGTAGGTGCTGGTAGACCCTGAAGATGCGCAGACAAAGCAAAGTGATGTTGGTCGTCTCCAACATCTTTCCTACTTTGTAGAGATTTGAAACCAAGTGTTCTGCCGTGTTGGTAAAACTTGTGTCCGTCACTGTGGTGGGGATAAAATGGGCCTGGGAATGGTGGGCCAGACAGCGCTGAAGATGCACCTGGCTGTTATTGATGCAAGTGATTCAGTATCATTAAAGAAGTGGTTCTCCTTCTATGGGTTTGAAGTCCCTTTGGGGTTGAACAACCCTTTCTCAGGGGTTGCATATCAGACATTTATATTAGAATTCCTCACAGTAGCAAAATTGCGGTTATGAAGTCGCAACGAAAATAATTTTGTGGCTGGGGGTCAGCACAGCACGAGGAACTATATTAATGGGCTGCAGCTTCTGGAAGGTGGAGAACCACTGTGTGAGAGGCATGCTGGAGCTGAAGAGTGAAAAGTACGGTGTACATTTTCCCTTTAATAAAACTTTCTGGAGCATGTTTACCCCCTCCTCCGTTGTTTAACCCCGCCCCCTGCTCAGCCCCCTCCCCCATTCTAAACCACTCTTGGGTATGCATTCCCATGCTCGGGGTTGAGTGTTTTTCTGCAAGTTTAAAGTTTCCCCGAAATGTATTATTTACAAAATTTCATGCAGATGTAATATTCTCTGTGTAATACATATTTTGTTTTAATACAAAATACTGTTTCAAATTATTCAACATTGGGTAAAATTGGACTCTTGTGGAAGTTTTCTCGAGGTTTGCAGTGGCCTTCACGTCTCTGGGGCCCAGAGTGTGAATCCCTACATGGTGCCTTGGGTTCAAAGTGAGGTAGCCAGATTCCTGCATGTTTCTAAACATGACCGAGGGGAGTTTTTTGAAGCCTGTTTTCTGTCAGACGTTTTCTGAATAAAGTCATATTTGCCTTAGTGACGGGTGGCACATTTTCTCCTCAGTCCCTTTGCTGAGGGAGGATGCAGTGAAGGGGAGCTGAGCCACACCGAGGGGATGTTTCGGGTCCCGGTGTTGGTTTACTGCTCAGCCGTCTTCAGAACCGAGGCCAGTTGTCACCGTACCCATAGCAGGGCTTCAATTCTTCACGTGTAAAATGGAGGGGTGGTCTCTGCTACCCTAGACTGTGGAGATGACATGGGCACTTTGTTTACTCTGTTCACTCTAATTATGTGCCGCTGGGATCTTGTAAGAAAATGGACTAAATGAAGGACTCCATGGGTGCCTTCTTCCTAGCTTCAAGCACCACCCTGTTCGAGAGTCCCCCCGCCACACCATGAGCTAGTACTCTTCCCCTGGTCACAGTGTATTTTGTTTCTCATCTTATAGATAATCTACATCTTATGCTTGGTGAGTTATTTCTTTTCTCTTTTGCATGAGCTGAATGTTACTCTAAACTGGGTTGCTTTTCACTTTTCCTGCTAACTTTCCTCTGTAACTGTGAGACACTGGTAGATGCCAGTCATGGGAAGGTCAAATTGAAAGCCTGTTTACAGTCTGACATAAGCCATCTTGGTTATGCATGACCAGTATCAGGTTCTTCCATTGTCTGACAGTTAGGGGTGATTTCCTTACCAGCTCTTAACAAAGGTAGGTTTCAGACTGCTGACATTTCACATAAAGATGTTTGTTAGCGAACAGCCCCAAAGCGGTCTCACGCCTGAAGTAACACTTGGCTCTGTACCCTCTGACGTGCTCTGTAGGTCATGACAGTGGTTGGGTCAGGCAGACGGGAACTCAGTGGACCAGACTAGACCCTGGGCCCTGAAGAGTCGCTAACAGGGATGTTATGAGATGACCCCCAGAAGCAAGGAAAGAAAATACTTTCTAGTCCAAAGTACTACTTCTATTTAAGCAGAATTAATTATAGAAATGTGTGCTTCAGTGTATTAAAAGAATGGGACACTGGGCATGTGTTTGTGTGGGAGGTCCTTCTGTCTATATGCTGCTTTTATTGGTTAATAAATAAAGAAACTGCCTTGAGCCTATAGCAGAGCAGGCATAACAGAGCTAGGCAGGGAAAACTAAACTGAATGCTGGGAGAAAGAAGGCGGGGTTAGAGAGAAGCTATGTAGCCCTGCCGTAGACAGACACAGGAACTTGACCCTGTAAGCCACAGTCTCGCGGTGATACACAGATTAATGGAGATGGGTTAATTTAAGATATGAGTTAGGCAGAAATACGCGTAAGCTTTTAGCCAAACAGAACTGCAAATAACATGGTTTCTGTGTGATTATTTCAGTGCTGAGCAGCTGGGAACAAACAAATGATCTTCTTACAACACAGGCTGATTGCTGCCATCTCTGTCTGTCTGTCTGTCTGTCTGTCTGTCTGTCTGTCTGTCTGTTGGTTGGTGTAGTTGTTGAGTGAGTCATGCAGAGTTGGGGCAGAAATGAATGCCTGTGACCTTGCCTGTGGAAAGGACAGTGGGTATTAGAGGGAAGTCAGCTCAGTGATGTAGTCTGAGGCTGGACTGGTCGCCCTTCCCCACCCTGTTTCCTTCCTGCTTCCCA